>JAMKCH010005495.1:0-49230 GCA_023653785.1 Ophioderma brevispina
GGCTTTAAATTCATACTTCTGGTTACCTACGTCCCCCACGCTTTGTGGGCGACGATTTATGTGAATCTGTTGATTTTCAGTACTTGATAGTGGTTTCCAGGTATCGTGTTGGAGTATGACTTCGCAAATGATGAAGTCACTATGAACGTCGTAAGTTGAAGAAAGTAATGACATAGGGTGGGAAATTGATATTTCTCAAAATACTACTACTCAAAACAAACTGTTTTTGTGAACGTCAAAGGCCCATGTCCCTCACATGACGCAAAATAATCAGTTTATAAGCAATTTCTCAGCTCCATTTTCAAGCTGCACGTAACGTACATTGTCATCCCAATACCAAACGAAAATAAGCTTATTCATGTTTAAGAATATCAAATTGGGCTAATTTGTTCCATTTTACAACATTTTCTTGGTTAAAACTAACTATTAACAACCACAGCAAAGCAAATTATTTATTTTTTTTCATATTAGTAGCACGTAGGCCTAAACATTGTCAATTAGATCCGGCATGCAATTAACAACATAGCACGGAAGCTCTTTTGAGTGCTTTAAGTACCATATATTGGAGATGAAAAGGATTTAATGCATTTCACACATTTCACATATCCCACAACACAGTAGATCAGGTACCGATTGCGTGTACACAATCGTATTTCACTCACTGTTATCAAGTTATTGGGATAACTGACACAATGTTGATTATGATGGGATATTATTGATTCCTCTTCTTTCACATGTTGCCAACTAATTAGGAGGTATAATCTTGGAATGTAGATCATGCGATCGATTTCAAACCGTAGCCCTAACGCATATTTTTTTTTTTTTATTTTTAACACGGAACTAACACTTTTAGTACAGTGGCACCTACACTACCCGGTGGTGCGTCCAAAGACAAAAATAACAGAAAAACATAACAGATTCAAATAACATATCAAGATATAAATTATATACATAATATCAATACACGAACTGGGTATGAAAGACTACTCATAAGCAGAGTTGTTATATATTTGGGCCTAAAAAAAAGGGGGGGGGGGAAAAAAAAAACCCACTCACGGGGCTGGATACAATTTTAAACAGCTTGTCAAAAATATCACCTAGCACCTTATCAACTGGAAAATGTTTCAAGCATCAGGAATCGTTTGACGTGGTAGTCCCCATTAATAAACCAGTGCCAAAAGTGTGGTGAAATTATGGCTGTACAAGTTTTGCTGAAGCAAGTCGTATTCCTCGGCCCTTATGTTCCAGAGTTCTGGACAAAAGAACATGAAATGGCCAATGTCCTTCTCTGCAGTTTAGAAGTCGCAAAGTTTGCAGAGGATCGTCCATGAGAGTCAGACCATGAGCGTTCATGTTTTCTAGGCCCAGTGTGTTTGGTGCGAGCCTTGAATTTGAGGCTAACATACACCCTTTGAAATTCATATGTCAAGAAGATATGGCTCTAGGTCTGGTTTCTGTTTAAACAGAACATAATCATTGAGAGATGATTTGCTTCTAGCATTATTGTACCATGGTTTCGTTACCCAATTCCTTGTTGTATTGTTTAAAATCAATGACCCATTTGGAATTAGGCCTGGGTATCACTTAATTTCAGACATCACACTACTTAAGTTACATTTAGCTAAAATACTTTCAACATATTAACCATCAGCGATAATGTGAGAGAATCAAAAATGTGGAAATGCATGTTTTTTCACTTATAATCGGGATAAGTGTGTACAATTCCATAAACGCTTTTAATTTAGAACAAACCACCAATATGGAAAAACCAGTATTTTGAGGAAATTTGTCATACCGCTCCCGCAAATAGACTATAGGACGGCGTCTCAAAATCTGCACTAACAGCTGATTGTGGTTTGCTCCAGTACACATACCTAAGATCAATATTATTGGTGTTTGGGGTCAAACTGCATTGATCATGGTGAACAATATCACGCTGAAAATCTGGGATATTCACGGAAAGCTTTTGAGATCTCAAGTCGGAATTTTGATCCGCACGTATAGAAATTACAGAATCATATAACAAGTACTGCCTTGCCTTTAATACTTGATTTCAAGCCACCACTTGCAGGTTATGTTCGCATATCCGTGCTAGTAACAAAAATGTAAAAAGTATGAATTTTTGATGATTTTTTCCGATGTTTCGGATTAGGCAAATCGCTGTAATCCCTTTATAAGGACGGTGAGCAGGGAGAATACTCATAGCATTTAAAAGAAGGTTGGGCCACCTGTTATTAGTCATGTTAATAAGGCGATTAAAATAGTTAACTTTTTGAAATTTGTGCATAGGGCAATTGATTGCCACCAAGCGCACCAAAAGTGCCTCGTTTGGCAACATTTCTAGCACCTTTAAGGATAGATTCTTGGCAATATAGTACTGTGTGTTTTCGAGACGGTTTATGTCAGAATCACTACAGATCCAAACGCAGAGCCTATTTTAGTGCTAGACTTTTTCAAGAATATCGGCAAAATAACCCTGTTAAAATCCTTCTGGATTGTCCAAGATTGACCTTATATAAGCCACGAGACGATTAGCTTTCTTAATAACTTCATTAACGTTCTTGTGACCAGAAAGGTTCTTGATATAATGGTACCCAGGTACTTATATTCGTCGACTTCATCATGAAGTCGTCGCATAACTTCCAACGTTTTTATTTGTTATGCGGTGGCCGATCACAAGTACATTTGGATTTCGTGAAGTGTTAAATTTACTTTTCCAGTTGCTACGAATTCGCTACTTTGTCAGGAGCCGATTGAGGTTCGTTTTCATTCTCCCCGAGTAAACATATCGTCTGCCCAATATAATGAGTATTTTAAGACGGCAATAGTAGATGAGTAATTTGACTGCATCATGTACAGATATTGAAGTTACAAGTTGTAAACTAACCAGCGTTATTTCAACAATTTGACGTAATGTATTATGGGATACTGGATTTGATTAGTCGATTCTTCCAACTTGCAGCTCGCAAACAAGCTATGACGTTAGATGTGCGATTTTTCCATTAGCTTTCGGGGGTCGCAACGGCGAGAACCCAAGCAACAGATGTCTTCGTCCAAAGTACATCATGCGTATTCTACATTACAAATATCCCTATATTCGCTTATATTTTATACAGGTTTTTATATATTAAAACAGTAGAAGGCAAAACCTACAAAGTATTCTAGATGGCCTCAGCCATTTCACTAATTAAAAATTACACCCCTTGCACCAAGTAAGGAAGCGGAAACAGGAATATCTAGCCACTTGAACTGGTTGAAACCATCTCGCGAAATAGTAACACTCGGAGCTCAAACAACTTACGCAGATTTTATTCCTTCTTCAAAAACCCTTTCTCTGCTAAATCTCTTCGGGCCAATCACTTAGGAATTCAGAAATGGTTTTAAACATTTTCTTTCAGATTTTCCGATTATAATGCTATAATTCAAATCATATACCTTCTCCTTCTTCATCCCGTTCTATCATCCCTACAAAGTCCTGGCAATTTGTGTGGTCCTAAACCTAAACAATAATTAAAGTAAACAAATGCTACACTATAAGACAACTGGCTAGGCTACCAAGCAATATAAGGGCGGTGCCCTCATAAAAAAGAACCCCTTGTAGAAGTGAGAACGACATGAATTCTACCCGGAACATACTCTATTATTACTACCATTTTCTATTTTCTTTACTTGTGAGGGATGCGCCACCTCGATGATTTATCACTTATCCGGGACCCGTGCTATGTCCAAATCATGGCTTCACACACCAGGGAGTTTTGGGTATAAAGTAACAATCACTGACCTCCCATCGGTAGCAAGTGTGGACACCCGCCCATGAGCTGATATCGGGTGGCAATTTTTTGATATCCGTCCCGTGGCGAGACCGCTGGCTAAAATCTAGGGTAAACTCCGGTCAAAACTTCTATTCTCGCTTATTGTGAGAAGAAAGTTCCATTTTGACTGCCAAACAATGGAACCGCCTGAAGCGAGTCTGGGTCCCCTATGACCCACTTTCACAGGAAAAGGGTTAAAAAGGTATTTCCTGTGTGCATACGTTAGCCTACCCTCCAATATGCACAAAGGTATAGGCAACCGTGAGCCTTCCATAACTTGTTTTGACACAGTCCACTGTTTGGGAGAGGAGGCAGTTTGTTATCCACAGAATCAATTGATTTTAAGAGACCTAACTGCATATGTTTTAACGTTTACTGTCTGTACTATATCATGCAAGCAAGTGCTATAAAGTTTATGCAAAATTTGCAAGTTATCCCCTCTATTGCTTTCAAATCAATTACGGACACGTATCTCGTGGACAAATTAAAATTAAATGAAGTTTACTATTCTAATTGGAATGGATAGTTTTTCAAAACACTTTTTCTCAATTGTGTACCGTGGTCCCCCCCAAAAACGCAACACTGGTGGCAGGCGCCATAATTTTTGAACAAAACACGTGCTACTTATTCTTTGTTGTAATTAAGATGGGACTGTTAGCTAATATCCTGAAAAGTTCATAAAGGTAGAGTTATATTTTTTTAAGATATGACCCCAGAAATCAATTAACCTGTCAGGACCCATTTAACCAATTGAGGCGCTACTAACTACAATACGGCACGTGCGTTTTGTGGCTCAAAACCACCAATATAAATCTCTAAGTCCAACCACCATTTCCCCTTTACAAAAGACAGGTCTGGCAACAAATATTAACGTATGAATGTTTTCACTGGTAATAACAGCTAACAACATGCATTTTAACCCACGTAGAAGATTGCAATTAGGAATGTATGATCAACATACTCTTCGTATTTGTCAAAATAAGAAGTTGGATTAGAGATAATCATCATCTCATTTGTAACGGCACACAAGATTTACTCTTAACCCAAAATAATGACAGAATGAATACACTGATATTGTTATTGAGTTTTGTGTTGAAAACATAGGTTTTACTTTCATACAAGTTGAGAATTAATGTAACATTATTTTCAACAAGCAGTTGCAGCCTAAGCATTTACATGTTATGTACTGTGGAGGTGTCTATGACTTAGTCATGTTTATATCTTCTTGGACACATATTTTCGCACCAAGTAAATTAATGTTTTATATATAAGTTAAATAATACTTATGTAAACCACATGCAGTCATGACCCAGTAAAAGTTGTTCTGCAAGAAATTTGGGCAAGTAAACTGTTGATTGCAATTCAATATTGTATTTGCATTCTTTTTTTCATTGCAAGTCTTGTGGTTACCAGCTAGCAGCTCCTCATTTTTGTAAAATGGGTCTGCGGGTTACTTGACTTGTGGGGTCATTCTTAACAAACCAATTGGACTCTACCTTTATGAAACTTTCAGGAATTCGCTTACAGTCCCATCTTACTTACAACAAAGAATAAGTAGTCACGTGCTTTGTTCAAAACTTATGGCGCCTGCCACGAAGTGTGCTTTTTTTTGGGGGGGGGGACACACGGTTATAGATGTAATATACATTATAGGCCTGCATTAATCTGTGAGGTGCTGATGAGTACCATAATATTTTATATAGGTGCCTACACTACTTGTAACAAGAAAATCATGGGTACAAAGCCGTCTTTTACCTGTGCTTTAAAAAACCACATTCGATGTAGTTATTAAGAGTTATATAGCTTGGTCCGAGTACTGTAAAAAGTGCCGTACGAAATGCAAATGTATCGTTCACTAACAAGTATCAGGGTGTCCCACAACAACATTGTGCAAGCTAGCAAAAGCGCCCTCGAGACCTCGTCAGAAGGTACAAAAATAAAACAGTTACGTAAGATTAAACAAATCACAAATGAAGTCTTGGCTTGGCTTTTGGATACCGTTTACAACATTAGATTTGGTTGTTGCAATCCAGAGATAATGTATAATATTCTAAGAGAGGGTGCAATACCAATTGTGCCACTTTTCACAGAATGGATACAAAAGAGCATCATTCCCAACAGAAATTTTTGCACGAACTTATAGCATATAGTGGGTTTGGTATGTCAATGAAACAGTTCCCGTAGGATTTTTGTGCTAAAATTGAATTTCTTGCTGTTTTTCATTCAATAGGGACCAGACTGTCAGAAAATGATGGGGTGCACATTTTCGGACTGCTTCTCCCTTCTTCAAGGGGGAAATGTTACTACAGTCAATTGTGTTTGAATGTACATTACCATGTTCGTCTCCTTATAAGGATTAGAAAAAGTATATATTTGCTAGGTGCGACCTTTAGTTAAGCGCTATAGCCCCATAATGGTTCAAAGTCACATGGGGTAACATTTACCCAATGCTCAGATTTTGTTGAACTGGTGATAAGTTGCTTGTATTGTCTCACAGGATCCAAAAATTATTTTACAGTGTGGGACAATTGGTTGGCTAATTACATAGCAAAGTGCAGCAAGGGTCTATGGTCTATGGGGGTCACCAAAACTTTCCCCGGATGTCGCAATGGTGATATCACCCAATTCAGTTTAAAATTGCAATTTTTAAATATTTAAAACATGATATAGCTTTTAAAATTTGACCAATTTCCACAACAACATCGGAGAATTTACCCCCAGGGTGGGGACATTGAACCATTATGGGCTATACCGCTTTAAATAAAGTTTGGAACCTAGGCAAATCTATACTTTTTCTAATCTTTATGAGGAGACGAACGCGTTAGTGTACATTAAACACAATTTGACTCGTTTTTTTTCTGTACTAACATTTCCCCCTTGAAGGAGGGGGGCATCAGTCCGAAAATTTGCACCCCCACCATTTTCTGACAGTTTAGGCCCTATTGAAACCCAAACAGCAACAAAATCAATTTGAGCATGAAAATCCTACGGGAATACAAACCAAAGCATACTAATACTAATACATGCAGGGCCATAAGACATAATAATTAGGCAATACAAATAGAATTTCACAAAGAAACCTAAAAATTAGAGACAAAACATTTTCAAATTCGAGAAATGGGAACACAAATTAAGACGTCCTCGTTCCACAAAATGTATGTGGAATGAAAAAGTTGTTAATATGTGTTCCAAAACGTCCAATCTACCTATTTTGAACACAAATGATGTCATTTCTTAATATGTCATATTTTTTGGTAGGTGGCATTGTTTGCCGTGTAACTTTCCCATTGGTTGTACAGTGGCGGGGTTGAGATATGGCAAAAGTCATCACTATCAGAATATAAAGGGTTAATTTTTTGAAATTTATATGATTTATGATTGTTAAAATTCTGATTAGAAGTATTTGGATTTTTTGTTAGCAATAAGGACAATGGAACTGCCTTATGTTGATATTGGTATGTGATAATAAAACATAACCTTTTTTTAATTTTGATACATTTTGTAAAACTCTTGTAGCTCTATTAATATGAGCTAATAATAAATATATTTCAAAATAGGACTGTTAACATGCCTTGAAGACGATTGGTTGAAAAATGTTTAAATTTGTCTTGGAAAACTATAGATGTACTGTTGAATCTCATTTTGGCTACTGCAATGTCTGTCATACTATAGGAAATAGGTTGCAAAATTTGCTCTCAATATAATTTCATTAAGATGTTGCCATGTACAGATAGTCAACCAATCTTGACCCCTTCTTACATTTGCAATCTCTTCATTAACATGGTATAAAGTTATAAAACAAGATCTCACAACAAGTGTATCCCCCCCATTTCCTGATCTTGAATACAAGAAGCAGCAGTATAGCTCACGGTGCAATATCCTCGAATCATCAAAATGTTAACTTAAATGCTGGCTCACTACATGAATTTAATTTGTTAATTCATTATTATTTAAATAATTTATAATTGTAACTCGTTGTATTATTCTTACTTTTACTTGCTATGTGCCTATATTCTTTTATAGTTTATACTATATTTATATAACTTGTCAAATCACGGCCTACTGAAAAAACAACTCTGGACGCTACCCCGCAGCCGGCGCAAGTTGGTGGTAAGCCCTGCTATAACTAAAACGGGGATCCGTATGCTCATTACAGTCCACGGTAAGGGTATTAGCCGGCTGACTTGTTTTCAGTTGCTAGACTGAGTGGACCCCATCTTTTTCACGTTCATGAGGGGACAATTGAATATTATTATTAAGAAACAATTATACAGAGTTGAATCTTAAAAAGGATGTATTATGGGAATAACAGCCAATTTTTGGGAAAAAATAAAGATTTGATGACGTCATTGCATTGATTGGTTTATTATTTGCTTCGGGGACCCATTAAGGTAAAAATGACGTACGTATCCCTACATTGGAAAAAACAAAACCGTTATCGTCATGCGACGTCGGTTTTTTAATCAGTAGGGAAAAGGGAAATTTTGTAGATTTAGGACATAATAAACCGTGTCTTTTGGAAAATAAGAGCCACTCTGGGCAGAGGGCCATCTGTACAGACCTTATTTAACATAGTCGGATTTATACATATCGGTCGCCCCCGAAGAGCAAACTGATACATGATACCTCACAAGGACATGGTCCTGACAGTGGACACCAAACTATTCATCTCGTTACCGTTTTATAACTACAATACGGCAAAAGCAGCAAGCTTCTGTATCTCCGTTGTCACGCGTAATCGATCAAGATGGGAGACTATACTGTAGTAGTAAAGACTAGTTTCAGTGCATTTGAAGGCGTAGTAAAGACACCTTTCGCACCTACACCTATAGATGATATCTATCGCTCTTCTACCAGAACCTGCCTTGATAGCTCAGCGGTTAGAGCGTCTTCGTGCATGTATACGAAGGTCGCCGGTTCGATTGCAGGACAAGCGCACATGGTTTTTTTTTTTCACATACGTGCGCTGGCCCATCTCCAGGAAAGATTATATAAATATTATATATTTTCAATGCAGTTCAAGTCTAGTTGGTGCAGGTACTTTCAATGACGTACTACAGCATCGGGGTAAGCTATTATCTTAATTGTTTTCAACATGTTTCAAAATTCAATCCATTTGGCTTTTTTTGCAAAATAATGCTCCTTAAGTGATAGCCATGAAACAGTAAAGTAGCAGTGTCATGTGCACGCATGGAATTTGAAACATGTAACCTTGCATGCAATAACCTTCATGGAGTCCGAATATGACACCCTCAACTTGGTTTACATCCAGATTTCAAGGTTGATTGAAATTTCAGCGTGATTTTAATTTGGTTTTGTATGAATGCTACACAAAACTCCAGAAACTTCCCCCTGCAAAAGTAATTCGATCAAACATAATACCCTTGAAAATACGCGCCATGGATACCGAGCTATGCGCTCTGTAGCCATGCACCGATACACTCTAATGCAAACAGACTATTATAATAATTTAAAAAACCCAAAACCATTGCACTCTGGTTTGATGTGGGGTTTTCAATTTAACGTGTTGTTATAAATATGAAGATCACAACAACAAAGATACCACGGGCCCAAAGAAGAGAAATAATGCGAGTTATCGGCAATCGGCAAAAAGATTATTCATGCAAACTCTTTCCTGAATTAAGTTGGGGGTTCGGATGTAGTGTAAGCATGGTAAGTGGCCAAGTATACGAAATTCCGACTGCAATAATACATGCGTAAAAAGTTTCTTCAACGTGTTGGTTAATTTCACGCAATATTTATCAGAATGAATCTGTTATTAAAATTGGTTTTATTTATAGTTTTGAGGTTCCAAATAAAAGTGTGGGCAGAAGGACAGTACGTGTGGCATGTTCGGGGGGCACTCAATTTCAAAGGTAAATCGTAAAAAGGGTCCCTTTTTACCAATCGGTGATGTACCACGCGTATATTGATTATGGTGTTAAAACAGCAAAAAATATTCTAGACCATGGCTAGAAATTCTCTGTGCAAATATGGGGAAAAGGGTATGTTTTCTTAACTGAAATTGTGAGGTACGTGTTTAGGGTATATAATACTAGCATTACGGGATCTTAAGCAGCAGACCAAACTTAAAAAATACTGTAAATCGGAAGTGTTAAAGCAATTATAAAAGGTATAGCCTATATTAGCCTAACGACAAGTGCCTTTGTACCTTGGCGGATGGAAACCTGAAGAAAGTAAAACTGATCGCTATCAGAAGGCATGAAACATTTTTCAGTAAAAATTCATTTTCGCAATTTACAGGTATTCTCTCTCAGACCCGATTTCGAGTAATTTTGCTGGATTTCGCGCGTTTTTTCAGATCCATGGCGCCGCCTCGGTTTGTGGGAGGGTCTTGCCTTTTGGTGATAACAAAGTTTCGTGAAAACTATTTTATTTCCATCATTTTTGTTGTATAGTTGTTGGATGGTTGATGATTGAATTCAAGGGGAATGAAGCGCAGTCATTCGTGTGTGTAATCTCCCAAAATGGAAAGAACCAAATCCGTCCTCTGTAGTTAAGTGCAGCGTACGTGCATTGGAATCAATGTTATTGTGGTATCATTTGTGGTGGTCGATATTGGAGAGTTTTTAACAAAATAGGGCCCTGTTAAACCAAACTTTTCACTAGAGGACCTCTGTGTTGATCACGTATCCCATTTTGAAAAGTCCGGTACGGCACTTCGGAAAAATTTGAAACATGACGAATGGAACATTTTCCAGCGATGATGCCATGTCATTTGCCACTTATACGATTGAGATAGATCCAATCCACCTAATCATGCTAATACAAACATATATTTTTCTATGTTCGAAGGAAAGGAGCAAACCACAACATATCCTATTCCAAAATTTCGTTTTGAATCTGACAGACGGGTTAATTGCTTTAATTAAAGCGACAATGGCAATTTGAAAAAATAGCGCCGTCCGTAGGCGTTTAAACAGACGATTTTAATTATTAATGTCGCGGCGACATTAATTCAGAAGACAATGCTTCTCATTATATAAAACTAGTCATTTCCCCATCAAGTAGAGCCAAAACAAAATAAACAGATGATAACCTTAAAAAAATACAGATACCATAGGTATGTACAAAGAGGCACTACTATTTGGTGTATAGAGATAAAGCAATACTTAAGAACTATGGATAAAATGAGACCTGACTTTGCAACAGAGATAGGTGACAATTTACAGATAATGCAAGAAAAGCATTATTTGGAATGCATACAAGGTGAAGGGAACAGAGGACACTGCTAAACGCAAGGCTTGACGGTTCGCAGTGCCCTCTGAAAAAGGGAACTTGAAAAGGTTACTTAAATAAGAAAATAATACCAAGGGGGGGGGGGGGGGGGGAGGGGGCAGACGAGATATTAGTAATGAAGCAAACAAAACTATGACAAACATGATGTCTGGCTTATTATAAGTTTGAAATGAAATGTATTAAGTTGAGATATAATAAATGTAATGATGAATATTGATATTGAATATGAGTTTATGAAGATGAAAATACAGAGAGGAAGAGGGAAAAGGAATAGAAAATATAATAGGTTAAGAAGGCAGTTCATCGAGAGACGTTTTTTAAACTTGTTTTTAAATGATGATAATGAGGGAGAATTCTGGAGTTGAGAGGGGGCAGTTGAATCCATAGCTTAGGGCCTTGGGATTTGGACGTATTACTGGCAAGAACAGTGTTGGTGGGTTGTAATGAAGGGGGCAGTAGCATGCCTGGTATAATTGTGGGAAGGAGTGTCAACGTTAAAGAAGTCTTCAGACATAGATCCAATGGAAGAAGATGGTGTGATTATGGTACATTAAAAGAGGCAAGTTGAAGTTGATAGATGTCACGCACTTTATGAGTGAAAAAGATGAAAAGGGGCCAGTTGTGTGCGAGCCCTGAGAGAAGAGAGAATTAGTACAGGTACGGATGGCGCCCGTGTTTTCTGAAGAAGAAGACAGATAAAAGAGTGGAGTTGTTAGGATCAGCCCAGACCATTGCACCATATGACAGGTATGGAAGAATGAGAGAGAGAGAATTGTACAAGAGTCTTAGTGAATGCTGGGGAAGATAAGGACCCCGTACCTTACGATCACACCAGTTGTATTTGGAAAATATTTGGATACATGCTGTGTTTGGGAATTCCAGGAAATATTAGGGTCAATTATTAGGCCAAGGATTTTGGTTGAGTCAACCTGGAGATTGGGGTTCATCAATTCTATGATTTGTCAATTTTAATGTTTATAAAAAAAAACAACGATTTGTTTTAAAAATAATATAATTAGTCTTTTTTATGTTTTATAAAAAGTTGATTTAGCTTAAACCAGTTGGATATTTGTTTTAAGTTCAGTGTTAATTATTTCTCAAGTTTAAGCGGCCTGATTCGGAAAATAAAATATCGTGTCATCTGCAAAGAAAGAACTGGGGAATTTTAAACTGAGGGGTAAATCATGTGTAAAGTATAAACAGAAGGGAACCCAATGTTGAGCCTTGGGGAACACCGCATGTGATGCTGACGGAGTCAGAGGTGTTGTTGTTGTAGATCACTCGTTGATGTCTGCCGGTCAGGTAGCTTTCTATCCAATCGTTGGCAAGGCCTCTGATACCATAATCATAAAGTTTAGATAAAAGATTTCCATGGTTGATGGTGTCAAGGCCTTGCTTAAATCAAGAAAAATGCCATTGTATGTCGCTTGTTGTCTAAAACTAGTCATGTTGGTACTTCTCTCCCCGTGGATCTGGGGGGGGGGGGGGTGCGGCCAACCCCTATCATCACTTTGTAATCACCCTGTATCTTCTATACCCCGTGGTTTTGGTTTTGGATGAAAAGGAGAGGAAAATGTCATTGACATTACATTACATAATGGCACCAAAAAGGTTTTTTTAGCGACGGGGAAAAATCTAAGGGGACCCACTCCCACCCCCTTCGGTAGACGAGGTGTTAATTTCCTGGCAGCTGACTAATTGAAAAATGTTTTGAATTCAATGGCATGTGTGAGCATAACGAAGGTTTCTAAGAGCACATAATTAGTTTTTGTACCGTCATTCAGTCATGCAAATTTACAGTGGTTTCTAAACAATATAATTGCTGCAGGCAGGAGGAAGTCGAGGAAAAGCACGAGAAGGACGGTGATGAAGGTTATTATTCTTAATCTTTTTATCGTTCTGTCTATATATTTCAGCGCTCCACCGTAGCTTTTTACTGCCCTGAGTCAGCCTCACTGAACCGGGGAGCTTGAACAATAAGTATTTTGCAAAGGACTGCTGGAAATTCCAGGAGATACAACCGAAACGTCTACTACGACAAGAGTTTGTAAAGGGAGTCTACACTTGTGATACCTTTATACTTGCGATATGCTTTTTGTATATTTTTTTTTTTTTGTGGGTGGGGTAAAGTAATGATTCGAAATGAAATTTGAACTCTCCCTTGGTTCATTTGAACTTGAAAATACTTATGAAAATTTCTTCCTTTGGAGGGGACTTTAAACAGTGGACGCATGCCGTTTGATCTAGTCATTCATATCACGGCCATAGGGTGGCACTCTAAAGTAAAAACGCACTGACCTGGAAAGTTGACAGTACATAAGGATTTTTTGGATAAAATGAAAGGTAATGGTTTGAAGTCCCTCCAAAAGTTTTTCTAACCGGTTTCATACTTACTGTTTTAAAACCAATAGCTGATTAACATAAAATTTGCATATTTTTGAACACTTGTATCTGTTCTAACTTAAAGACGGAATGTTTTTTCAACTGCGACGCGACTTTTTTCACTTCTAGTCAATATCACGAAATTCAAGACATACCTGTCATTTTGCAAATCGATCGCTCTTGGTAGAATTTTTATAATTTATTCCTTAATTTATCGAATTTTTGTAGAAATTACCACGTAATTTTCCAAAATAAAATGTAATTAAAGTTTATTGACTTAATACACTAATTTTCAGAAAATGCGAGAGGGATTTGGTGAATAGAGCTGGGACTCTTCTTCTTTTTGCGTATGAGGCAGCAGCTAAATGTGTTGATTTAGTGGAGCCAGCTCACTGTTGATTGGTTGGGGTTTTTGAAATCTATTCCGCCCGGTGGACGAAAGGTAGGGCACTCATATAGAATGTGGATCCGCAGTCGGTGACGAGACCCATATTGACAGCTGCATGATGGACATGGTTCGACAGCCCTTATCGGTGCATTTTTCGTCAAGTGAGTGCAACAAAGTCGTATCTAACATTGTCATGATTTACAGGAGAAGCATTTTTGTGTTTCATGCTTTTTGTGACTTTTCAATGAAATATTTGTAACACATATCAAATATATTTTTTCAATGGTTCTCGTGGTCTCGTTGAGTACTGTGTCCAGCCTCTTTGTGTGAGAACTATTGCATCATGCTGGAGTGGCATATTCAGCAGCGTTGTATACTACCAGAGCCAGGGCGGTGGTGTGTAGAGTGGGATGGACTAGCACCCCAGGAAGATCAAGTAAGGCGGCACAGGAGGTTATTCCTCGAAGATACCTTTGCACATACTGACTCGAGATGCTGCAGATAATTAATCTGTCGATCCAGGCTCCATTGAGGTTGAATTTTGAGCTGGCGATGAGCCTCTTTAGTGTCAAGATGGAAGGAGTAGCGTTGGTCTTGGCTTCACTCAGGTTGGTAGTCTCCAGGTCTTGAGAGAGCCTGCAAGTAGGGCCATGCTGTCAAGTATGTCCGAGTGAAGAAGGCAAATCGCGACGTATCCATATTGTCTAGATTTTTTTTAGGTAATCGCTGATATAGAAGTTTAACATCATGGGATCCCTAGCCTGGGTGCCCACACTCTGTCATATGCTGCAGTAAGGTCCACCCAGATGACGCCTGCCTTACGCGCTTTACGTCCGCCTCGATATCATTTGTATTTATAATCTGATGGACAGTGATCCCTCCACGGCGAAATCCTGCTTGTTCGTCAGGCAGAATGGGGATTCGACGACTGATCAAGCCGGCCACGCCAGAATCAGCCTCTCAAGGAGTTTGAAGGAACAGAGTAATATTGGACGGTTGTTCGTGAGGTTGTTTGGTTTGGAAAGTGCGATGATGGTAGCTCTCCTCCAGATCTTTGTAAGAACTGTTTTGTTAAGGCAACATGTTTAGAACTTCCTGGAGTCTTCAAGACATCGTGGGCCCCAGTGCGTCAGAAACTCCGCTTGTTATTATCCGGTCCACCCCTGGTCCTTCCAACTATTTAGTTTTGGCTGAATAGCAGAGAAGGACTCATATAGTGAGAATGGTGTTGAAGGTGACCTGCCCCACCTCAGGGGCTCGACAAAGTTTGGTGATCTCCCTTTTTAATAGAGCGAGTGTGACCCTTATCATATCCTTGAAAAGACCATTTGCGGGGGTTCTCATCAAATTAGTTTGGCAAGAACACAGAACATGTCTATGGTTTGGAAACTCCTGCAGGTATGCAGTTTATAGTCTTCCAGGCGTTCATGTAGAATGAGTGAAACCAATTCCTGGAACGTCCTCCTCCAGCGCTCACGGCGTTTCCTGTCAAGCAGTTGAAGATCTGAAGCCTTGGAATGCCGCTTCTTCCCCGGGTTCAGAATTCATTGTAAAGAGGCAGCACATTTCTTCATCCCAGGATGTGATTTTGACTGCGACGACAGCTCGTAGGATGGTCCTCTTTTCTATCGTAAGTAATGATGGGACTCAAGATTGTAGGGACGTCATGCTGTATGTGCCGGCTGGCGTTATTTGTTAGCCTAACCAACCCCGTCGTGCCACTTGTATTCAAAGGTGGATGGGTGATGGCTTGAACAAGAAATGCGTAAAAAGGGTCTCTCTTTTCCAACATGCGATGTACGCGCGTACATTGATAGGGTGCAAAAACATCAAAATTTGGAAAACGGGTATGTTTTTTCTAAACCCTGAAATGGTGATGTCCGTGTAATACTCAAATTAGCAGAATATCCAAAAATATTGTAAAGCAAAGCAGATAATAAAAGGTATATAACGACACAAATGCATTGCTTACTTTTTTAGGGTAGTCAAGAAACTGACAAAGTACTTCTTTAGTGTGCAAAACAGACAAAAATCCTTGTTTATGGATGTATTTTTAGTCGTGAATTACTTGTTTAGGTTGCATTTTGGAAGTCCATGTTCACGCATCATACCACCTTTGAATACAAGGTGCCCCCCCCCCGAAAACCAACACCGCGAAACACTTAAGTAGTCACCGGCCGCGTCATTTCATTTCATTTCAACTTTAATTTCCCACGGATGCCCATCAACAAAAAGTTGTTCTTCCTTGGGGCCGTGGGTACATCATTAACATATGTACATTTACAAATACAATTATCTTAAAGCTTAAGTATTGGTAATACATGCAAATCAAAGCATAGCAAAACAAATATGACAAAAACCATGAACACAATTCCAAAAACATAAATTAAACGCATTTAACAAGAAAACTCTTTGATTTAAAGTAGCAGACTGCTGAATATTCCTCATTCAAGATTGTTCCAATTATTGGACCTCGATAGGCATAACATGTTTTTTGTAGTCTGTTTAGGTAGAGGATGACAACATGATATTTGTACATGTGCGAAAAATTATAGCTTTTATTAGTAGGAGAAAGACAGTACGAGAGGGAGGTGCTATACCACTTAAGATTTTGTATGCTACAAGGGAGCATTGTATTGCTGGCCTAGTGAGAGTGGTTTCCAATCGAGCTGGCTAAGAACCACTTTAACTGGGTGTGTCCATTTATCACCGCAATTATTCGAGCAGCTTCTGTTTTTGTCTAATCTGTAGGCGGTTGGCAACAGTAATACCACAATTTCCCCACACAGCATTACAGTATTCAAGATGGGGAAGAATAATTGCATTATATGACATTTTTTAAAATATCATTAGGAATAAGAGAATTGCACTTTTTTAACAAACATACCTTTCATGCTTTTTTACGAAATGGTCGCTTTTGTGTGACCAGTTAACGTATCATCTATAATAACACCAGGTGTTTGCACTTATGCACTCCTGAATATTGACCCAATTTATGTTATCACACTTATGTTTGTTTATTGGACTTGAGAGAAAATAACTTCTGCCAGACCTATTAACATCCTCAGTTTTTTGACATTTTAGACTGAGTTTGTTTAACTCCGAACACATTTGTTATAATATCGAGATCATCATTAATAACCTGCACAATGTTATTAATTGAGTTGGAATCATAATAATAATGGTGTCGCAGCATACATACTTACTTTCAATGGAGACATAAGTTGGTAGATCATTAATATATACAAGACGGCAATTGGGCCATCAATCGAGCCCTGTGGCATTCCGCAAACATATCAGCACAATTGGGAAAGTGTGCCTTCTACGGAAGTGACTTGTGTACGACCTGTAAGGTAAACTATTAAACCATTCATACAATATTTACTACACCATACATATTTTAGTTTACTTGGAAGATAGCTATGAATTTACGGTGTCACATGCCTTCTAAGATCCAACATGCATAATCCAACCAATTACCCCTTATCAACTTCCATCGTACCAGTCTTCAGTTATATTTAAGACTAGCGCTGAAGTATAGAGTGGAGTGACGCAACCAGGATTGATTGATCTTAATAAGACCATTAATCATTTAAATGTTTATATAGCTGATCGAAACTTCCCTTTCAATAATTTTAGAATTACAACAAGAATTGATATTGGCCCTATAATTGCCTGGGATCACTAGGTCGCCCAGCTTTTGAAGACTGGAAATTAGTTAGCTTGTTTCCAGCATGCTGGAAACTTAGATGTAGTAAGGATGATTAATTAGCTGAGTTATAATTGGAGTGATAATAGGTGCAGCTAATTTAGTAGCTTGGCTGTTATATTAATATAGTCCTGTAGCTTTCTTTTCGGACATTTTAAGAAGTTGTTTGAAGACATAATCATGAGTTACAGGAACAAAATCAAATGTAGGCCCAGCAATAATTAGAATTACTAGCATCATAATTACAGAAGTCCTGTATCACTGATTTGATCAGCTAGCTTAGGCCCCAATTTTAGCAAAATACTTATTTAGTTCATTAGCAATCTCTTTAGATTCAGTAAGTGGACCATTTGGAATTGTTTATAACAGATATTTTATCATTTTTACTTTGATGGAAGACAGTCCTTAAGTGCTTCCAGGTTTTCTAATATTATTTTTTTATTTTCAGCAAAACCTTGCTTGCAGAATTCTTTCTTTTTTAGTTCCCGAATTAATTTATTTGGTTTCATTCTATTGTACGATAATTATCCCAGCAGTTATGATTATTCTCTGACTTAATGGCAGTTTGTTTCCAATTTATCTCTGTAGCGCATCATATCTAAAACACATCTGTGAGCCATGGAGCAGATTTGTTACGGATTCTGCGCTTTTTGAAAGGAGCATGCTTGTCTATAACCTCCAAAAGAGCATTTTCAAACAGTTCAGCTGACATATCAATATCACTATTATTTAAAACTAAGTCCCCATTTATATGAGCTAGGTCATTTAAAAATCCTGGTCATTAAATTATTATAAGTACGTGAAACTTTTAATATTTTATGTATTAGATATGGCTATTGGTACTATTATTCCTTGATTTACAATTAACACTTTAGATCTACCCAAATTGCAAATGTTGATTGAGTGGGTCACTGATACCAGCATGTATGACCCTGAGTTTCCTAATTTTAGAGTCGTCAGAACAGTAGATTAAAATCAATTAGTTCTCACTATTCCTATTTTTCTGTAGGTTCCCTTAATAATTTGACTTAAATTAAAGCCTTCACAATATCTTTAAGTTTAATTGTATAACTTGGGGGTTGGTTGACATGAGGTCACAATTTAAAATCCCCCATTAGAATATAATCCTTTCCTTCAGACCTTTTCAAAAAAAAAAAAAATAATTTGAAAGGAGATCCTGGAAGGCCTATCAAATAACTCAATAGATGAACCTGGTACTCTATACCATAGAATAACATGACAGGTTTCCTTTTAAGTGGCCATTAATTCAATAGCAGCAGCTCAAGTTGTTTCACACATAGATCACTTCTTACTTTATGATTGCAAGTTTGCCTAACATAGAAAGCAACACCACCAACGTCTATTTACAATCAGTAGCTTTATTTTCGCTATCTTTCTATAAAAGTAATAATTATAATATTTAACATACTCATCACAGATATCAATCAGTAAGAAATGTTTCACAAAGTCCAAAAACATCTATGGGATTACATTCAAAATATTAACCAGTTCATCAAAATTGCAAGTGAGCTACAATATTAAGTTGAGCATAACAATACCATTAAGTTTTTACGTAGAACTAATACGGTCAATAGTGGTGTGATTGGTCTGTTATAGCACTATGTAAATTTTCTTTTATGATTGGTTGAATTATCACTGTGGTTGATATGTTACTATCATCACGTCTCGTGCTAGCGTCTATTGTTGTTATCTATTTTTTTTCCCGTGCGGTTATTACACGAATCGGGTTCGAGGAAGCTACTGGGGTGTTATTTTTATAACAGCTTCTAGAGCGTTGACAAGTAGATAGCAGCGGCGCCGCGATCTGTATATATACTGATGGCAAACTTAAGGTACACATTCTATGGGTCAAACTATGGCTACGTATTGTATGTAAAATATCGAGCGGTTGCTACCTGTAAATGAACTTTAAAAAATTGGTTGCTCTTTACATCAAACATTTTCTTCATAAATAAGACATACACAATGTATTATTTTTACAACAGCAAAAATATAGGATATAATTCAGATATTCAGATTTGATTTCCACACTGTCATTTTAAATATTGTGGGCAGAACGGATTCCTTAAGGGTAATTGCAAGAATACAAAAATGAAAACAAACAACAAAAACCCACCCATGAACAGTTTATGGTGATTTGACCAAACACTGAGTTGAATATAGAAGGTTCCTCACCCCCTCCCCCCAAAAAAGGTACTAATCAGTTAACTCTTGAGATCAAAATTGCAGAAGCTCCCCATCCTACGCCGTCATTTCCATTTGAATCAAATGCTGTTTCCACAAATGTCGACCATTACCCAATACAAACACATAAAAATATTTAGAATAATACAGCGACGGTCATCAGTTTAAGATTGGTTAATTTTTTGATTTCCTTCATCATGTACTAATCTATGGCCACTGATAACTCCATGTAATTTCTGCACGAATAATCAATCTAGATGGTTAGGGATGAATAGGTTAATAGTCTTTATTCAGTATAGGCTTGGTTGATTCCTTTCATCAAATCTACTCCAAGGATAAACCAAAACACTCGTCCATTCTATGCTTCGTATTTAGTAAAGCACTTATCAATCAACCATTAGTTAGCTTTAACACTGGAAGGTTAATGGCCAGAGCTCATAACAAACCATTTGGTTGGTTAATGCTCGTCATAGAGGTGACAAGGCCAAAGTGTTTTTAATATGTTAAATTTAAATTGCGACCAAATTATTTCGTTATCATCCGAATTTTAGCATGTTTTAACCAACAAAATATTGTTTTAAAATGTTATTTATATATCATACTCTAAGTGTATAATATATTAATCAATTCGCTATGGTGGCGTTCGTGAAAAGAACAGGCTTTCGCGCTTGATGCTGGTTATCTTATCTCTCGCGGCCTAAAGGCCGCTCGAGATAATAACCAAATCATCCAGCCGCTCAAAGATTGTATTTTAACGAAAAGCATTCTAGCTCATTGATTATCTATATCATATCTTGGTATTAGAGAGTGGCACATTATTAATATAATTCTTAACAGTGTTACACGAGATAAATCATTATTATTACCTGAGACACTACCATTGTGTGATAAATCACTAGGCAAGTCTATAAGATATTCAGTACATGTCTTGTATTATCATTTGAAAGTCTATTGATTGTTTGAAGTTGAAACCAGTTGAGGGGTTACATTACTCAGTCGCTTAGCACGCCTGAGGTGCGTGTTCGTGGTCTCTTGATTTGTTATATAAGTTGTAGTAAGCCGTATACAAATGTATACTGGACATGAGAGGGGCCCTCTGGTTTAAACTATGCGTCCCCCGGGGGGCCACTTGTATTCAAAGGGGATATGATGCCGTGAACAGGAAAACGCGTAAAAGGGTCTCTTTTTTCCAACAGCCAATATGTACGCGCCGTTTATTGATTAAGGTGTCAAAAACAGCACAATGTGGAAAAGGGTTACGTTTTTTTCTTAACCTCCGAAATTGTGATGTACGAGTAAAGCAAAGCAATAAAATAATAAAATTAAGCAGAGATTAAAAAATAGATAATAAAAGGGTATATTAAAGACAATGCATTGCTTACTTGTTTAGGGTCGCAAAAAGTGCCAAAAATATTTTCTTTAGTGTAGCCCAAAAAAAGACCAAAACAAATAACTTGTTTAGGGTATGTTTTTATCGGAGGAAATACTGGTTTAGAGTGGTTTTGTAAGTCCGTGTTCACGAATCAATATCCACCTTTGAATACATCCCGGATCGGAATACATAGGGGCCCCCGGACTATCGTCCCGAGGTGACTACATTCGCAGTACCGAAGCAAAATAGCACTATGTAGTCACCGAGGGGACATAGTTTTAAGCCAGGATACCGGAATAGAGTCATATATAGTTGTTTTAAGACTTCATTAATAACTTTCAGTTTGTAACATTCTACGATTGAATATGATGAGGCGTTATAATTAAACACTCAAATGACTCGGAATACGTCATATTCGTTATTATTCAGAACGAGTAAGTTTACTAAGAACACACCGTTATCGATAGTAATTCCCAGGGGCGGACATACTACTAGTGTACGGTACTATGCGTTAAGGGCGCACAACACTACATCACTCCTATCTCGGATGAAAACAATGTTCCTGAAAAGACCTGAATTACGCGCAGTGTGGCTAAAATTAACTTGGCATTATTGGTCACTCCTTCGTAACTTGCATTTGTCACAACAACTAGTTTCTGTGACATTATTTCTAGACTGTGACACATGCGTCTCTTTTGGTTTAATACTGATTGCTGTCAATGTAAACCGTGAATTAAAATATCAAGAAATTCATGTGCCATGTTGTCTTCTTTTTGTGAGACTGTTTTGATACTTGTTATGGGTAGCAACAATTAGGTTGTCAGAATGCATTTGAAAACAGTTATTAGTGTCCTTACACAGTTCCAGATGAGTAGTGTCCTTACTATTCAAATTGTAGGAGTATCCTTTCCTGTTCACGTGAATGACTTTCCATCCCACTTTTCGTGGTTTTTTTTGGTAAAAAATGGCAAATGAAAAAAAACCTCAAAATCTCTACAAGTGAATTTATCTATACTACTCTAAGTTACTGTAATGCGTCAAATTTCAACATGCAAAGCGGGTTTGAACTTTTATTATTGTAAAAGTTGCATTTATCCGCAGAGAAATAAAATTTATGGTTGCAAAAAATGACAAAATTTACTTTAAGTGACAAAAATTAACTTAGTCGATTTTTGACTGCATTAATTGCTACACTAACAAGGTCAAAATTTCTGTTTTGAGCCTTGAGCACCGAGACAATCTGGCTTATGCTGGTCATTTTTGACTGTCCTGTTGATCTACTCGATACTAGAAAAAAAATACTGGTGTGATGCAAGCGCACCCTTCAGATGCTAGGCTTTCCCACCTGAGGAGTCTTAAGTTGCAGGGATGAAACAACATAAAAAAATCAGACCATTTAAGTCATGCTGACAAGCATGTTGTGATGTCAAGTCTGGTTTTATGTAAGATGTTTTACATAACTGTTGTGTTGTGTTTTGGTGAATTGGGATACAGGTAGAACCGCTGTATGCTCTATGGACCGGAAAATATGAACAAATAAGCAGTTGTGTGTCAAAATGCTTTTCTATTGGCCATGGTGTTCCGAGAGAATCTCTGGACTGGGACATACAATATGACAATGTGCTGCAAGTCAACTTGGCAATACAATGCACCAAAGCATATGTCTGGAAACTATAATTTGGAATTTTGGATGGCAGTAAGCAAAAGCTATATCACTAAGAGGGTTTGGAGCTCCTGTTGAGGACATGCTGACCATATATCAGATCTATATCCGCCCTTTGCTCGAATACGCATGCGCTGTTTGGCATTCAAGTCTTACAAAACAACAGTCTCTCCAATTGGAAAGGATTCAAAAACGTTCTTGCAGGATCATCCTTGGAAAAGATTATCAACACTATGAAGATGCGCTCACTTTCTTGAATATCACTAGCCTTTCCCGGCGTAGGGAGGATTTGGTTCTGAAATTTGGTCAGCAGGTCCTCCATTCTCACAGACATCGTCACATGCCTGCCTAAGAAAGATATTATTTCAACCCAACCAGTTCATAAAATCAAGATTTGACTTCCAAAAATGCGTAATAATCGATACAGGAACTCCACTATCCCATTTGTCATTCAAAAACTAAATACCTGTGGTTAACTCAACCTTTTATAATAATTATTGTGCTTTACTATATTTTTTTATTATGTTTGCTCTGTTCCTTGAATTTTACTGTTTTTAAATATTCTAAATGTCTTTATTTTTGGTAGTTCATTTTTCATCTTTTAAATAATGTATATTTTTGAGCTTTTAAAAAATATATCTATATCTTATGTACATTTGTAATTTTAATAATATTGTAAAGCTAACGCTTATTTCCACATATGCTGCTTGTTTATCTGTTTCTATACCTGAAAATAAATAAATAAATAAATAAAACACAATCTACAATGCGCTAAACTGTTAAAACGTACACGCAACTAACAAGCAAGTTAAATTGCAGCCTTTCTCTGAATCAAGTTCATGAGTAAATATGGTTCACTGTTTTTCCATTACATAAGATAATCTTAAAGGCTTGCTGGCAACCTTATAGCTCTCTGTGGCCGTTGTCTAGCCGGTGTTTGAGGTCTTGTGCCCAGGTGCAGTTTCGCCGACAAGTTCATCATCGTCGCTCTCTGGCGGTGCTTGCTGTTTCACATCCGTGCTGTCTTGCAGATAATCAACTTTCTTGTAGTATGATGAATTCTGGTGACTGTGCGTCTCCATCTGATGATCTTGGTAACCTTTCACCTTGGTGACTTTGTATGGTCCTTTGTGTGGTATGAGTTTTGGCTTCTGGACCATCTCTTTTCAGTAGGTGACGCAGTCCTCCGACACGGAAGTACTTTTTGCCGATGTTTTGTTGTT
The DNA here is from genome assembly GCA_023653785.1 of Ophioderma brevispina. Lineage (NCBI taxonomy): Eukaryota > Metazoa > Echinodermata > Ophiuroidea > Amphilepidida > Ophiodermatidae > Ophioderma > Ophioderma brevispina. Next base: position 24,015 of record JAMKCH010005495.1, read on the forward strand.
TCTTTTCAAAGCGTTTGACTTCATGGTGGTTTTCGCTTTCTTGTCGTGGCTGCGTACTGGGTTTTCATATTAAGCTTGGGCGGTATCTCTGGAAGGCGTGTGCGCACTTCGCGTCCAAACATTAGACTTGCTGGTGATGAGACACCAGTAGAGCTGGGGGTGTTGCCTATGATTTTAATGGGTATATTTATTAGGCTGTTTGAAATTCTACTGTTCTTTGGTTGCAGGCGGTAGAGCTTCTTTAGGTCGGCATCATTCTACTTTCGACTCGCCATTGGCTCGAGGCCCCTAACGGAGTCGTACTATGCGGTGTTTGTGAAACGGGAAATACTCGGCGAACTGCGCAACTCTGTTTTCCGATGATGGTGGTGGGGCCTTGTCTGTGCGACGGGGATGGGATACCGTAAGTAGCACATTGGTATCAGCTTGGGCTGCAAATTTTGTGACCCTCTCTGCATTTAAAATGGCTCTCTGTGGTAGTGGCATAGGAATTACTATGCGGTGATCTTGAGAAGGAAGTTGTTGTCTGCGGTTGATGTGAGCTCATTTCTGACTTTGTACAGGCTTGCAATGTCCTTTTCGTTGGACCAGGGGCGGCATCTTGACGGACTTACTGCCCTTTGGTGTGTCTATGGCCTAACATACATTGTGGCAGGAATTCACCATTTTGGTTCTCTTTATATCTTATCTAGGTGGAGAGATCTTGGCACTGCGCTGATTGTATGAGTTAATCATCCTCTTCTGCTAGCGTTTCCTCCTTCTACATGGCTTGGTAGTGGCAGTGGGTGTCGTGACAAGTGTCTGCAGCATTAGAATTTGTCTTTCCTGGTTGTATTTAAACTTGTAGTCATACTCTTTCAATTCATGAGAAACGCCGATGGTGGCTTAGAGAGGCGTCGTTGTGTAAGATTGGGGATTAGTGGCTTAGGTCGTGGTACTTCGAATGAGCTCCATAACAGGTACTGTTGTAAGTGCAGTATACACCCACGTGACTGCCAACGTTTGCGTCAGTCTGGGAATATCTCTGTTCCAAGCCTCAAATAAGCCAGCGGAACAAGGAGCAATTTGTGTTAAAAAGTTGCTCCTGGTCCCTGGGAAATAGGCAGGATCCAGGGGCAATTTCCTGAGAGCCAGGGGCAATTTCAAAAAATAAAATACAATAGTCTACGATACTTGATACTCCAAGTCCTTGTGTATCGTTAAAACTTACCTTAATACGTAACAATTTAACACTATACATTGGATAACATTTACTTTACGTAAGCTTATACCATTATAATCTCGGGCTTTAGTTGGACAGTCCAGGTGTGCCCGCCTTAAGATTTTTTTGAAACGGGTTGCAGTTCCTTTAAGGTTAAAATCCAGTATTCTGGTGTGAACTTACAGCCTCCTATCACTAATCCTGCGGACCTATTATGGTCACTGGCCAAGTCAATAAAGCACCACCTGAGCGGAGGCCTGAATGTTTCTATTGAACCAGAAACCATATCTACTCAGGTATAGGTGCAGAGTACTTTAAAGGCAAGTGAGGGTGTACAGTGTACAGGCATGGTCCCCATGTCCGGACCATTGGTCAATGAATCTGGATTGTTTGAAGACCTATTATAATTGTATATGTAACACAAGCAATAAGATTGTTAAAGAGACACTGAAGTGACACTGAAAATGTCCAAATCATTAATGGTGGTTTGTTTTAGTCGTTCAAAGTGCTTCGTTTAGAAGTTATAAGCAGTTGCAATGTCCAGAGTCCCCATTCTTTTGTACAACTTGACGTTAAAAAAACACTTAATCCATTGTCCTTATTACATTTTCTACATGGTCCATTTTCATATTTATGTTGCAAAGATAATAGCACTGATAATTTATTACGAAATGAAATATTTTCAAAGTATTTTAATAACTATTTATGCATAAGAAAAAAAAGTTTGATTAACAAAGTTAACTGGCATACTATTTGCAGCTAAAACTTTTAATTGATTACCAAGCTCACCTGCACTGTGTGGATTGGGGTCCGCCCCACCTTTGCCCCACCCGTTTTTACCAAGCCCTTTTTTACCAGCATCCTCTGGTACCCCACCCTTTTAAACCAAACACCCTTTTTTCCCATAAGCCTCTCTGGACCCCACTAAGCACCCTTTTTTTTCCACCGACATCCTTACCACCCTGCCCATACTTACCATAACATTTCCAAGCTTTCCCTGCATTTTGTCTACACAACAATCAGGATGCTATTCTTGAAAGAATTTGGTGAAAATTGGTGATGGCAAAATGCGCCAAATTCACTCCAACTACCGGAGGTCCAGTGGGCCGTGTTCATGAATGACAATAAAGTAGTGCATAAATTTAAAATACATTCTAGTTCACACTTTCACTGAGTTTTATCATTAACCTGTGACTTTATTTTTAACCCACCCTTTTTATGAAAACAACAAGTTGCAAACCCACCCTTGTGTCGAGTCGCCATGCCATGACAACCAAGTAACCCACACAACACCTATCGATGGTTGTCGAATTGCGGGCTACTCTACCTCTCCATAAAAGCGCATTTGTATTATTGGGACCGGTGCACTAACTTTAGATAAGGCTCATACTGCATGCGTATTTTGGTACCGAAATCAAAAATAAGGAATAAAATGCTTTAATGTGACAGAACATTCTGTGAAATGATATTCTGACTGAACCGTACGTTAAAATGTCTAAACGTAACGATTTTCCATTCAAAATTCTCACCACCCGCCGCGCTCGCCGACGAGCCCTGTCAAATTTGACAACCATTTTTGTCATTTTGGGTTCTTGACCCGGAAGCCGTGCCTACAAAATAGTCCTGGCTAAGGTCAATAATGTTTGTCAATAAGCCTAATTACGTGCCCGATTGGTTATTATATAATATATAATTTATGTCCGTGATGATGTCCGATAACATTTTGTTCAATGTTTTATCTAAAAAAGTGTAGGTTAGCGTATTTTAATGTTTTGTACATTCAGCCGACACGTTTTTTTTCTAAATTTACCGATCTCCTTTCTACCCAGATGCACGCCATCTGTTGGCCCCAACAATGGTTCCCCCTCGGTAATCTTGGCATCGGCCCATCACGTGGGCTAACGTATATTTTGCCACTCCTGGTTTCCATTGGCAATGTGATATCGGCTTCATATCGGCATTCTTTAATGGTCTAATATTGGCGTCATCATATGGCAATCGACCAACAGCCAATATAGATCCAATTATTGGGAAAACGTTGGCCCAATATTGGCTTAAGGCTAATTGTTTGCCTAAAAAATATCAGTGGGAGAAAACAATAAAACCATACAGACTCACGCTAAAATCTCTCAGGAACGATTGTTTTGATCAGAACACAATATTTCCAAAAAATATTATCTATATAATACCAATTCAATAAAAAATAACTATTTGACTAGCTCAATTGTTTAATTTTATTTAATTAGCAGGTTGAAAATATATTTAATTTTTGCCAATACAAAATATGATATCCATTCCCACATATGGTTCAATATCTATTACCAGGAATTTGGCCCAATCTTGTGCCAACATTGGCCCCGGCCCAATATTTGTCATTTTGGGCCGGTGATCACATACTATGGGACCGATACTCTGCCAATACGGGTCCGAATGAGTATAATATTGCGCCTAATATTGGCCCATATCTCCATGTTATCTGGGTTATCACTCGCTAGCAAGCGTTTCATTCATCGGCAAGTGTAATCGGCAATTTCAGTTCTTTTCCCGAACACCGATTCAGAACCCCGATAACCCCTCAATTATATGGTCAGATTTATAGTACCCACAAGTACCCCAACCAGCCGATCGATCCAGTACACCATTGATTACCGTCATAATCACTTCATGTTATTCTCAGTAAAATGGTTATGAAAAATATTACTACTTAGCTTGAGACGGGTCCGGCCGACGCGTAAGCCAAAAAATACACCACTGTAATACTCAAGACAAGGTTGATACCATTATCAATCGCAACTTATAAATATCACGTACCATTTTTATTGGTTTTTCCTGTTTGAATTATTCAGCTCACGGGCGCATTTTTTACAATGTACATTTGCGCCTGGCTACTATTTTTTTCGCCGTTCCCAGGCGCATTTGCATGCTTTACTGGCGCAAATTTGCGCCCTTGCGCACGTTATTTTGAGGCTTGCTCTGTTCAACGGATTGTTCAGCGATCTGCTGCCTAGCGCTACTACGACAGAGGTGTTTTCTCATCATGTAATTTTGGCTAACATGATGGCGCAACACCAACGGGCTGGCATCCACAACAGCTACTTCCGTCCGGAGTTTCTGGTTGAAGTACGCCATTTTTGGCAGTGGGTTCTGTAATAGCGACTTGATTTCATTGAGAGCAAGTTTCCTGTTTGTCCTCCCATGTCCACTCTGTTTCACTTTGGTGAGCTAGTCTTGGGATGAAGCGTGCACAAATAATTAGCTGGCCAGCAAGCTCCGTAACCTCCTCTTTGTTGGTTGGAGACAGCTGCATTCTGTAATGCTTTCACCTTCTCTGGGCTGGCGATATGCCTTCTGGGCTGAAGCCATGGCCGAAGACTCACCTTGTTGTTTTTCGTTTAATTCACATTTCTCCTTGTTTATGTTAGGTTTCTTCCTCTCGCAGCCATCTGTCAGCAATTAGCCAGACGTTCCTTGTGTTCCACGGCGTTCTTTTCTTTGCCAAATACCAGGTGTCATCCGAATATTTATTACTCCGGGAATGTCTGCTAGTGCCGCTTGATAAGGTTATGAACTGTATCTGCCGCACTGACGCAAAAGTTCAGTCTCTTAAATTGAATAGACCAATGTGTGTTGAGAAGACTGTCAAATATCTATATTCCTCATCTTGTTCTATATGTGATATCCGTTCTTCAAATCCTAGCTTGGAAAATACCGTTGCCACATTTAGACTGGCAATGATTCTCTACTGGCGGGGTGCCGTGTCGTTCCTCTGGATCGCCTTATTTGGAGATCGCATGTCTACACAGAGTCTGATTTCGTTTGGCGAATTTGTCTTTTTCACCACTGTGATGGGTGAACCCATGGTGTTGCTTTTGTCACAGACCCGTTCAATCACTTCTAAGTCTGGCAGCCGTGCTATTTCGGGCTTCCACTTTCTTTCGCGTACTTGAACGTATACGTCTGTTAGGCCTGTGCTACAGGCTGTACTAACATCGTTGACATGTATTTATAAACATTGACGTCGGTTAACTTGCCAAGGCCATCAAACCGATGAAACCGTTAGTTTTTCAATCATTTCGACTCAATAGTTGCCTCATTGGTGTTTCAGATTGTACATTTTAGGCTTCTATCGCTGTCTGGTTTTATATTTTAACATGTATTTCAATGATATTTGGAGCCTTCTTGCAGTTTTTGCAGCTCAATAATGATCTAGGACCCTTTGACTATGAAGAATCTGTGACTAAGCTGTCTGGGCTGCCGTTACATCTGTTAGTGACGCTCATTTTCTCCAAGACTCGAAGTTTCTTTCTTCGATCCATAAGTCATCAATCTTGTTTTTGTTGGCTGCAGCTTTAGGTACGCTGCTACTCATGACGTTAACGGAAGCAACCCGGTGTCGAGCATCACGAATTGACAGTTTTGAACCATCAATCTTTAATGTCAAGGCGGGTTGCTCTATTCCGTGTCTTGTCAGTTTGTAATTGGCGCGAAGAACATAACATACTCAACTCGTTATCGCTGGTCTCCCGCTTATTGGTAGGGGCGGTGGTTGTCAGCGGTCAAACTTTAATTTGGGCTTGGTAGTTCGTGCTTTCTTTCTTCCTGGCATTTCTTTTCAAAGTGTCCCCTTTTTTTTCTTGCAGTAAGGCACTCTTTTCTCGCCTTCTTCTGCAGGGCACTTCCTTGTGATGGGGCTCCACGGTCCACACCCGCCGTCACGGCGGCATGTCCCCCTTTGGCTTACTGGAGTGACTGGCGGTACTTGTAGGCTTAGTTTTCCGACCAAATGCAGCAGTTAGCGAGGATTAAAAAGCTTTGTCCCTTTGGGCCTGCTCCCGCATTTCTTGTTTACAGCACTGATCTTTTGAGAACTGCCTGTCATAGGTGCTACTGTGCTGAATGCAGCGCATCGACCCAATTGCCAAAAGTGCTTTAGCTAAAAGAGAGTCAAATCTTCTGTGCGCGCAGGCGTTCTCTCATTTTCTGACTGTTTGAATCCCAATGACGACCGGTCAAAGATCAAGCTTCTTTGAAGTCTCCAAATTTCACAGCTTTCTGCCAGGTACGGGCTGTCCAAGTAATGTGTTATATGCCCTGGCAGGCTCCGTCCACCCAATAAACACTGAGCAGGGTTGCCAGTCGCGTAGATCACCTTTGAAGTAAACAACCTTTGAAATTCAAAGTTTTTCATAAGCGTTGTAGGAAGTTTTTTTCCAACTTCGGGGGCCAAATTGTTGCCGGGATCTCAATGTCCCAAGGTAAAAGGGGGAAGGCTCTGGAATGCAGACATTTCTATTGCGTCAATATTAACTTATAGCGCTAACACTCACATGACTCCCCCCAGTCGGTTATCAATCTTGCTTTATCTCAGCAATCTGAATGCCTTGCCCTCTAAAGGGATTATATGGGTACGGGAAATCTCTTATCATAAATCTCTTTGTCGCCAATGTAACATTACTAATTCCTACCGATGTTAATTGACGAAGATGAGGCGCTATACTAAACACTCAAATGACTCCGTGGATCACGTTTCATATCGTTATTATTCAGGGGAATTGCCACTTCGTCCTAATATCATTTCGGTCTAATATCCAATGAGCTAATTCCATTTTTGTTAAAATCTCCATAGTCAATGCCCACAACCTCTATTCTAATTTCATTTTGGTCCTATTAACCATTTAGACACTAACCATTTCGTCTAATCACCTCTAATCACCTACATCGCCTAATACCATTTCGTATAATTCCCAGTTGGTATAATCACTAAGTTTTCTACAAACCATTTTCCGTTAAATGCCATTTCGTCTACTACCCATTTGGCATAATCATCAGATTGTCTAAAACCATTTCGTCTAATGCCATTTCGTCTACATGCCTATTTTGGTCCTAAATCACCAATTGTCCTAAAACCATTTTTCGTCTAATTGTCATTTCTCTACTGAACCTTGGTCTAATGACCAGATTGTCTAAAATCATTTCGACTAATGCCATTTTCGTCTACTGCCCATTTGGGGGGGGGGGGTCTAATCAACCAGATTGTCTAAAACCATTTCCTCTAATGTCAGTTCGTCTACTGACCACTTGTCTAATGACCAATTGGTCTAAACCCGTTCGACTAATGCCATTTTCGTCTAATGTCCATTTCGTCTACTCCCCAATTTTGGGTCTAATGCATGTATAAACAGAGGGAACCATATTACAATATAAATAAACAAACACGAATGGCATTTTGCACCTATTATTTCCCGATTTCAACCTTTTATACTTTCCTGCCTATCTTTTTCTTAAAAAACAATTGCCCATTCACGCATTTCAAGCATAATTTGTGATATTTTTAAGTTGACCTTTCCACTAATTTAATCTTGTCCAAATCTGCAGAATAAGTGTTGCAATGTTGTCATGTTAAAATTTATTTTGGTTGTGATGCAGTTCTTTCGTCTTATTTCTCTTATCTAAATAAATAGCATATAACAGAGCATTCGAGATCTGACTGGCATATGTTGGCCAAAATGGTTAGACCTAATATTGAAAGGCTTTTTCTTGAAAACAGCTTGTTCTAAGCTAAAATGATAAAAGAAATGCAAAATTATTACAAAATATTAAATCTGAAAGCCTATCCTTTCAGTTGATCATGTCCTGAAAAAAAATGTTTTGGGTGGGACGAATCTCTGAAAAAATAGACCTTTTTACGGACACCCCGTAGTACATCTCGTTCTGCTCCCAAATATTCAGGTACTTAGTTTCATGCATAACAGACTGTGCGCAGTATAGGTCAAGAAAAAACAAAACAAAACAACAATAATAACAAAAAACAAGTTTGTCTCAGAAGACGGCGCGAATTGCTTTTACAATTGTGTTTTTAGCGCATTATTATTATTATCATTATTATTATTTTAGATTTTTACTCAATTGGAAAATCTTTAAAAAAACACTCAAAAAAGAGGAAAGTTTTAGCTGCCGAAAAAAATTAAAATGGGTCAAAATGCAATAAAAATTTTTGCATTTCGCGTTTGCCTATTTCATTAACCCCTGCATTAAAATCTAGAAAGTTAATTTCAAATGTTAACCACTATTGTGGGGTATATCGTGTTTATAAACTTTTAGTTTGCCAGCTCATGTTCATCTTCCAACCAAAACACCACAGTGTATTAATTGACAAATTGTAGCACTGAGAGTTCGGGGGGGGGGGATCACATATGAAATGGAAATGGGTGTAAGGCTGGCGCTTCAAAACCCAGGCATTCGGTGACAGCTGACTCAAAAATAGGGGTCTTTGGGCAGCGAGAGACCGCCAAAATGCCCCTCGCGTGCATTGAATTGAGTTTCGCTTCGTCATAGATTCTGCTAGAATCATGCATATAAGGCCCTCCCATTCTACAATACAAAAAATATAATTATGGCCGCTTGAAACTCTGAAATAAAGACTGAAATACATTAGTGCTCGTTCACTGGTATCCACATTAACACAGTCCTCTGTGGCCCAGTGGTATTTCTCACACCTAGAAAGCGAGAGGATCCGGTTTCGAGACCGTGTATTTTTCGTCTTTATTTAGTTCTGTGCTCGCCAGTTTCTCCGTGCTTCTATATAATATTTACCAAATTATATATCGGTGTGAAAGCAGATATAGTCCGGTGGGAGCCATAGTCTTTCTTTCTGTCTTTCTGTACGTTACCTAGCTTTTCTTAAACATTGCCCATTCACACATTTCAAGCATAATTTGTGATATGTTAAGTTTGACCTTTCATAATTTTATGCTTGTCAAAATTCTGCAGAACATTGTTGCCATGTTGTCATGTTAAAATGTATTTTGGTGTGTGATGCATTTCTTTTTCTTTTCGTCATATTCTCTTATCTAAGTAAATAGCATATAACACAGCATTCGAGATCTGACTGGCATATGTTGGCCAAAATGGTTAGAACTAATATTGAAAGACTTTTTCTTGAAAACAGCTTTTTCTAAGCTTATCCTTTCAGTTGATCATGGCCTGAAAAAATTGTTTTGGGTGGGACGAATCTCTGAAAAAATAGACCTTTTTACGGACACCCCGTTGTACATCTCGTTCTGCTCCCAAATATTCAGGTACTTAGTTTCATGCATAACATACTGTGCGCATTATAGGCCAAGAAAAATCAAAACAAAACAACAATAATAACAAAAAAAAAACAAGTTTGTCTCAGAAGACGGCGCGAATTGCTTTTACAATTGTGTTTTTAGCGCATTATTATTATCATTATTATTTTAGATTTTTACTCAATTGGAAAATCTTTAAAAAAACACTCAAAAAAGGAGGAAAGTTTTAGCGGCCGAAAAAAATTAAAATGGGTCAAAATGCAATAAAATGTTTTGCATTTCGCGTTTGCCTATATCATTAGCCCCTGCATTAAAATCTAGAAAGTTAATTTCAAATGTTAACCACTATTGTGTGAACCTTAAGTAGGGTATATCGTGTTTATAAACTTTTAGTTTGCCAGCTCATGTTCATCTTCCAACCAAAACATCACAAATTGTAGCACTGAGAGATCGGGGGAGGGGTGATCACATATGAAATGGAAATGGGTGTAATGCTGGCGCTTCAAAACCCAGGCATTCGGTGACAGCTGACTCAAAAAAAATAGGGGTCTTTGGGTGAGAGGCCGCCAAAATGCCCCTTGCGTGCATTGAATTGAGTTTCGCTTCGTCATAGATTCTGCCAGAATCATGCATATAAGGCCCTCCACCTTTTATGGTTCTGTTAGAAACCTTTTTTTGGGTTCTCAGATTCTTATGAACCATTTTTGAAGATTTCATTCTTAAGGGTTCCATATAGGGCCCCCAGGGGAAATTCTAAGTCACATTTTTTCTTAGTGTGCAGCAACAGCATACAATTAAAAATATTTTGAACTGATGAAATTAAAAATCTGTGGCCCTTTTTTTGTATTTAAAGGTGCAACGAGAGATTTTGAGACACCCAAATATTGTGTCAAAATAGTAATTTCATATAGATTAGACACTGCATAGATTTCTTACCTGGTATTTGGCTACAGAAATGTCTTAAAAGAGAGAAAAAAAGTGATTTTGATTTGTTTATTATTTCAATGTAAAACATATGCTGACACCATATATGTGAAATCTCTCACTACTCCTTTAAGTTTCTTTTGTTATACGAGCCAGTTTAACAGTTATTTATACTAATTATTAAGGTTTGGAAGAACTCAGCTCCTTCTTCCTTTGTAGCTGAAACATCTTTCTTTTTTTCTTTCTTTCCTTCTTTCTTTCTTTCCTTCTTTCTTTCTTTCCTTCTTTCTTTCTTTCCTTCTTTCTTTCTTTCTTTCCTTCCTTCTTTCCTTCCTTCTTTCCTTCCTTCTTTCTTTCTTTCTTTCTTGCTTGCTTGCTTGCTTGCTTGCTTGCTTGAATCTAATCAGACTGTCACTGACTAGTAATAATGAGTGAAATCTTGTTAGAATTCTTAACATTCCTCGAACTTGAACACAAATTCGTAAGAACCAGTAGTTTACCTACCACATGGACAACAATTCCTACAGACTAATAGTCCTTCCTCGTCGGACTTGGACATAATTCCTAAGGATCGATATTCTACCTTGAACCTGGACAATAGTTCCTCAAGACTTATAGTTCACCTATGAATTGGATACTAATAAAAAAAAAAAAAAAAAAAATTCTTTCCTTCTTTCTTTCCTTCTTTCTTTCCTTCTTTCTTTCTTTCCTTCCTTCTTTCTTTCCTTCCTTCTTTCTTTCTTTCTTTCTTTCTTTCCTTCTTTCTTTCTTTCTTTCTTTCCTTCTTTCTTTCTTTCCTTCTTTCTTTCTTTCCTTCTTTCCTTCTTTCTTTCTTTCTTTCTTTCTTGCTTGTTTGCTTGCTTGCTTGCTTGCTTGCTTGAATCTAATCAGACTGTCACTGACTAGTAATAATGAGTGAAATCTTGTTAGAATTCGTAACATTCCTCGAACTTGAACACAAATTCCTAAGAACCAGTAGTTTACCTACCACATGGACACAAATTCCTACAGACTAATAGTCCTTCCTCGTCGGACTTGGACATAATTCCTAAGGATCGATATTCTACCTTGAACCTGGACAATAGTTCCTCAAGACTTATATAGTTCACCTATGAATTGGATACTAATTCCTAATTACTTGCAGTCCATGTTGGACATGGACACTTATCCCCAAGGAACGATATTCCACCTCTGCTCTGTCAGGGCATCAATTTCTATGAGGACTAATAGCCAACCCATCTTCGGACCCATCTTCGGACTTAGAAACTAAATCCTTTGGAGATGGACACTGCTTTGGACATGTGCTCAGGCCAGGGTGTGTTTTGTATTGGCATAAAAAGCCTGGTGTAGGGTGCCATGGTCCAGGTCTCCATATAACAGGATACCATCTACAACTTCAGCTTGGCTGAATTGGAGATACCAGATTGCCATTCATTTCAAGCTTGTCCTTTGCGTGACAGGAAGTCTTGCCGTGGGCAGCATAGGACCCTATGGTACCTGAAGTCCCTGACCTCTTTGAGTTGGGTACCGTCTGTAGTGCAGATAGGTTGATGATTATCTTCCTCATTGACGGCCATGTATTCCTTCTTTTTTGCGTTTATACTAAATGGTTATTAGATCAACTGATCATTAGACGAAATGGGTTTAGGCAAAATGGGTTTAGACTAAATGGTTATTAGACCAACTGGGCATTAGACGAAATGGGTTTAGACAAAATGGGTTTAGACTAAATGGTAATTAGACCAACTGATCATTAGACGAAATGGGTTTAGACAAAATGGGTTTAGACTAAATGGTTATTAGACCAACTGGTCATTAGACGAAATGAGTTTAGACAAAATGGGTTTAGACTAAATGGTAATTAGACCAACTGATCATTAGACGATATGGGTTTAGACAAAATGGGTTTAGACTAAATGGTTATTATACCAACTGGTTATTAGACTAAATGGGTGTAGACCAAATGATATTAGACTAAGTGGAAATTAGACCTATTGGATATTAGCCGAAATGGTTTTAGACAAAATGGCAATTAGACAATCTGGTTATTAGATCAAGTGACAATAGACTAAGTGGTTATTAGCCTAAGTGGCAATTAGACCATCTGATTTTAGACGAAACGGTTTTAGACCAAGACGAAATGGAATTAGACGAAGTGATGATAGACCTAAAAAAAACCCCAAAATGTCAGTCAGGACCTTGTAATTTTTAGCTCAAGATATCAGTCTAACCATTTCCATTAATATGTCTTAATTTTATTGAAACAGCTAATGTCTTCCATTATCTTATTGCGATAGCGTATCAGTATACGGCCCGTACGGCCGAGCTTCCATTAATCCTTTTGCAACAGCTTACCAGTCTTCCCTTTTTTTATTTATCCCATTGTTATTTAAAGCTCACCACACTAACGGCTTTCACTTTCGTGTATCTTACTGCGACAGCAACCCAGTCAAACGGCTTTCGTTTATCTTACTGCAACAGCAAACTAGTCTAACGGCTCACTTATCTTACTGCGACAGCTAATTTGAGCTGTTTGGAGGTTGATGTTGGGAAAACTGATATTTTCTTTTGCATTGTAGAAGAAATGGGACCAAGTTTGCCAATGGGGCAGACGCACTTGAGTATACTTGGTGCTCTCTTAACATTTTTTAACTTTATACGGCTCGTACTCTTTTTAAAACTTGGTGGCTTTTTACGTTAAACGTTTTTTGGTAGATTTCCTTTATTTTTGTGAACATTAAATAGCTATCAAAATTTGAGATTTTATATAAATTTATTATAGTTGGAAAATAAAACTTTGAGTGTTTTTTGACATTAATATTTCCATCAGTTACTGAGATATTCAGAGTTTAAAGTGTCGGCAATCTTAGGCCTTTTTCACCAAAATAAAAAATATAATTATAAAGGACATAAAATTGTGGAAGTGTATTTTTTTTTTTTTTTTGTAATAATACACTGGTATTTTACATTTTAAAAGAAAAGAATGAGTTACTGCTTTGCATTTAGGAAAAAGACGTATTTTACCAACAGGACACGTGGAAGTTCTAAGGAAACCGCATGTTAATTTCTACGATAAGCTTATAAAATTAAGATGTCACTTAGCATCACTCAGAATCCTTTAAACTGGCGAAAAGCGCATAAAGGACCCCGGAAAACCCCCCCAAACCAGGCTGAAAATAACTAAAAATACTAAATTTGGCAAGCAAAAGTGCTGTATTCATGGTTTTTCCTTGAAAAGTGGCATCTCTGCAAATTATGAACATTATGTCTGAACAGGTAAAATTTACAAATCGAAGCAACGCATGAATTTCACAATACCATATTAGCGTTTTGGCATTAAAATTCGAATTCAATTTATATGAAATACCTGTAAAATCTTACGGGAGTGTACTCAACCCGATCTAGCCAGAGGACATCTTTTTGTTAGAGAACATCTTTGTAATATACTTATTTGTCAACAGAATACACGTCTACACATGACTCACTACATTTCGTGCATGGAATGTGTGAACTTTTTGAACTGTGTCACTGATTACGAGGTTATTTACGATGATATTAAATGAAAATCTCAATAAAAAAATCGGTACTTTCAGTATTTGAATTTCTACTTTATATCATGAAATTAATCATCTCAACTAAAAATAATGATAGCACCAACAGAGACTTACTATATATAACAACATTATTTATTAAGTCGAAAATGGTATAGGCTTGACCAGACTCGAACCGACTGAACACCCAAAATAAAAATCAATAATTTCCTTATCTTGACCAGTGGAGTAGGCCATCAAAGGTAGCTTAGAATATTCGGGCGAATTGTATTCCCTTGAAACATTCCTGAGAAGTTTCAACGAAATTTAGATGTTGTATTATGAATCGATAGTTTTCATGTAGGGGCTCTGACAATGCAATGAATTGCATTGTAGATTTGTGTGCTTGTACACCGCTTACACTTTTCTCCAGGAGCACTAGTTTATTGCTCGTTTTCCTTGATACATTTTAACTAGTTTGTCTCTGAAAGAAATGAAGCAGCTTCTCATACAATAGACGGCAGAAATTTTCCCTGTGATATTAATTTTTCGGTTCAAATTGGAGAAAATCGCCGGATTATTTTAATAATTGTTGTCTCATTTTTCGTCCTAGGTAGTACTTTTTTAGATATATTTTTTTACGAAATACTTCAAAGACAACATATCTATTGTTTTTCATTGTAAAATCGAGACTGACAACCTTGGTCTTTCCTGAAAATAATTGAATACTAACAATTACATATACTTCCATATCAGTTTCAATGGTCAGGGTGACCGTTAGCCTACAAATGAAAGAGAATGATCACCAGAACTGAATACTAGCATAATTTTAATATGCCGAAAGTGGTGGGCCACGGGCGGACTCGAACTGACAACAACCGACTAACCAAAAGTAAAATGAACGACGCATAAAAAATATCGCTTAGATCGCTGCGCCACGGAAGAAGCTTGTAACATAAGACGCGAATTGTTGTATACGCTAGTGAGGGTTCATTAGTGATGTTGAACAAAATAATTCAGTTAAACATAATTTTCTTTGTATGAAGTCAATTATTTTCAATGTTAGCAGTAAACAGCACATCACGATGATAAAAAGAAAACATGTAATAATTTTGTCAATATTAATTTCGTAATAAAGGATGTAGGTCTGTGAGACCGTTTTTTAAGTTTCACATTTTGCCACTAATAATCGCTATACATGACCTTTGAAAGCATTTCTAACTCGTCTTTTCCGTTGTCTAAATTCATATCTTGCTCATGAAATGTACCAAAATATACTTCTGAGGGTTGAAATACATGCTAGGCTATTGTATTACGAGTAGTTTAGCGTTAACGATACTCCCACCTAGTGGTTTTACTCGTCAAACACACAAAGGGAAGTTTGTTTCTGATAATATACTCACGGTGTGTGTCGCTTGTATCATGGATGTTCTAATGCTTTTTGCTGTTTTTGTGGGCCGCCATCTATAGCTGGCAGGACCACTTAGCAATCCGTTGTGCGTGTGTATGTATGTGTGTATGTGTGTGTGTTTTTGTATGGATGTGTGTGTCAAAAATTGTTAAGTTTTTTCATGGGGCGGCCCACAGCTTATATTCTTTGAATATAGCGAGCGCGAAAGCCGAGAACCGCGAAATTCTAGTTTCTTAATTTTTTTGGTTTTTATTTTTAACATTTGGTGGACATACTACCGTGTATCTTAATAATAAGAAAGATTTGGAAATGTTTCAACTATAGATGGCCAACTTCAATGGCCAAGGTGACCGTAAGTAAAGAAAATGATCTTACTCTCGTGTAATTTTAATGTGCTGAAAATCGTGGGCTACCGCCGGACTCGAACCGACAACAAGAGACTATCCAAAAGTAAAACTAATAACGTCCAACACTTAGACCGCTCGGCCACAAAGAAAGCTTAATGTATATAACGCAAATTGTTGGATATGATAGTAAGGGATGGTTCAGAAGCGATGTTGAACAAAAGAATCCCGTTAAACGTCATTTTCTTTGCATAGAGTGAATTATCTTCAATATTATCACATCATATAGGCACATCATGAGGATAACTAGAAATTATGTATATATTAAGTTTGGCTACTATCCATTTCGTAATAAAGGCTGTAGGTCTGTGAGACCACTTGTAAGAGTTTCGCACTTGCCACTAATAATCATTATAAGTGACCGTTTGAAAGTACTTCTAATTCAACGTTTCCGTTTTCTTATTTCATATGTTTCACATGAAATGTGTCCAATATACTTTTGTGGGTTGCAATACATGCTCTGGTTGTGTATTGCGAGCGGTTAATTGATTATTGATGATATTGCCACCTAGTGCTATTTCTCGTCAAACGCGCGTTAAACAAAGGGAAGTTTGTTTCTGTTAATATACTCACGGTGTGTGTCGTTTGTATCTTGGCTGTTTTAATGCTTTTTTGGCTGTTTTTTGGTGTTTTTTTTAGTTGTTAGTTTTAAAACTTGGTGGACACACTACCGTGTGTCTTAATGCGGCAGCTAACCAGTCTAACGGCTCACTTATCTTACTGCGACAGCTAACTAGTCTAACAGCTTTCGTGTATCTTACTGCGACAGCAAACCAGTCTAACGGCTTACTTATACTGAGACAGCTAACTAGTCTAACGGCTTTCGTTTATTTTACTGCGACAGCTAACCAGTCTAACGGCTTATTTATCTTATTGCAACAGCTAACTAGTCTAACGGCTTTCGTGTATCTTACTGCGACAGCAAACCAGTCTAACGGCTTACTTATACTGAGACAGCTAACTAGTCTAACGGCTTTCGTTTATCTTACTGCGACAGCTAACCAGTCTAACGGCTTATTTATCTTATTGCGACAGCTAACTAGTCTAACGGCTTTCGTGTATCTTACTGCGACAGCAAACCAGTCTAACGGCTTACTTATACTGAGACAGCTAACTAGTCTAACGGCTTTCGTGTATCTTATTGGGACAGCAAACCAGTCTAACGGCTTTCGTTTATTGCGACAGATTACCATCAACCATGGAAACACTATTCTGGTCGTTTTTCAACCCCATAGACGCAGATCAACTACATGGAAATGCAGAACTGAGAATGATAGGTGTGATTGGAGAAATCTTATATGCTGTCTACATGACAGTGGTTGTCATTGTCATGTTGAATGCCCTCATTGCCATGATGAGCAATACATACACCAGAGTAGAGGTAACGACAAAAATTGAAACTCTAGACCAAGAATATGGGTGTCAGTGCGACCTGAAAACCCACACCAGCGAGAGTGGAAACATGAACTTTTTAAATCAGTCTGGGAAATTTCCAAATATGGGCAAGCTATTTATCTACTGTAAAACCTAGATTCTAATCGGCAAACATTTGCACGATCTGTTTCTAAACAACATGAACATTGTAGTGTGGATTTATTGCTCTATTACAATTACTTTATAACAAAATACTATTGATTTCCTTTTCTAAGTCTAAGCACTAAGTCTACACTACAATATTAACCACTGTAGATTTTGAAAATGACGCAAAGCACAAGAAACCTGCTCCTCATTTACGAATAAATAAACCTTGGGCTTCTACTGTGCGTTCAATTAACCTTCACATTATTTATTCAAAGATGAACAAAAATCTTGAAAGAAAAATTGTCTGGTAGACTGTGACCTAACATCTTTTTGCAGAACCAAAACCAGTAACTTGCCGCGTAACCCCATTTCTATTCAATTTAGCGCGTTATTAGCATGGGTTTCTTGTTCCCCTTCTGTTGTTTTCTTCTAAGAACATGGTGGTAAATTGAATAGAAATGAGGTCCAGCAATATAAGTTACGGATCTTGGTTCTGCACAAAGATGTTAGGTCACAGGTTATCAAGCAACATTTATTTCATGACTTTTGTTCACAAATGATGAAATATACGATCAAAGGTATTGAACTCACAGTTTATTTTATTCAATATTTTAAAGTTTCATTAATTTTCAATTCTTACTGCGACAGCTGAACCAGTCTAACGCTCACTTATCTTATTGCGACAGCTAACTAGTCTAACGGCTTACTATCTTCCTGCGACGCAACCCAGTCCTACGGCGTTTCGTTTATCTTAATGCGACAGCTAACCAGTCTAACGGCTTACTTATACTGAGACAGCTAACTAGTCTAACGGCTTACTTATACTGAGACAGCTAACTAGTCTAACGGCTTTTGTTTATTTTACTGCACAGCAAACCAGTCTAAACGCTTACTTATACTCCGACAGCTAACCGTCTAACGGCCACCTTATTCTTACTGCGACATCTCAACCATCCAACGGCTTCTTATACTGCGACTCTAAATAGTCTAACGGCTTTCGTGTATCGTATTGCAACAGCAACTAGTCTAACGGCTTTCGTTTATTGCGACAGATACCATCAACCATGGAAACACTATTCTGGTCGTTTTTCAACCCCATAGACGCAGATCAACTACATGGAAATGCAGAACTGAGAATGATAGGTGTGGATGGAAATCTTATATGCTGTCTACATGACAGTGGTGTCATTGTCATTTAAATGCCCTCATGCCCATGATGATCAATACATACACCAGAGTTAAGAAGGTACGACAAAAATTGAAACTCTAGACCAAGAATATGTGGTCAGTGCGACCTGAAAACCCACACCAGCGAGAGTGGAAACATTAACTTTTTAAATCATCTGGGAAATTTCCAAATATGGCAAGCTATTTATCTACTGTAAAACCTAGATTCTAATCGGCAAACATTTGCACGATCTGTTTCTAAACAACATGAACATTGTATGTGATTTATTGCTTATTACATTACTTTATAACAAATACTATTGATTTCCTTTCTAGGGGGGGGGTGGGGGTGGGGGGGGGGGTAGCTAAGCACTAAGTCCTACCTACAATTAGTAACCACTGTAGATTTGAAAATGAACGCAAAGCACAAGAAACCTGCTCCTCATTTACGAATAAATAAACCTTGGGCTTCTACTGTGCGTTCACTTAACCTTCACATATTTTATTCAAAGATGAACAAAAATCTTGAAAGAAAAATTGTGTGGTATACTGTGGACCTAGACATCTTTTTGTCAGAACAAACCTGTAACTTGCCGCGTAACCCCCCAAAAAAATTTTCTTATTCAATTTACGCGTTATTAGCATGGGTTTCTGTTCCCCTTCTGTTGTTTTCTTCTAAGAACATGGTGGTAAATTGAATAGAAATGAGGTCCAGCATAAGTTCTGGATCTGGTTCTTCACAAAGGCGTTAGGTCACAGCTAATCAAGCAACATTTCTTTGTTCACGTTTCGTCGCTTTTATGAATAAAATGATTGAAATATACGACAAAGTTATTGAACTCACAGTAGAACCTCAAAGGTTATTTTTTCAATCTTTTAAACAAATATTCACCTGACTGTTTGAGTTCCCAATTTGAGATGTCTCTTCCCCCGCTCATTTCGCTTAACCTACTTAGTTTCTTCATATTGTATACCTCTGACGTAAAAAGTCTCAAATCCCATGGTACGATTTAGTAATGTCACAGAAAATGTAGTTGAAAATGTACATCTGTGTTTGTTTGGTATTATTAATTTTTAATTTTGGGGCAAAGATGGTTATGTCATGTTAATTACAATGTTATCACATTATATAACTCTCGCGCGATTTTAGGCATGCAATTAGTTTTTTACCATTGCACTGTACTATTGCACTGTGGTAAGAATCTATGTGAAATCGTTATATAAAACAAATATTGACGCTTAAATTCGTGCAATATTAAAAATAACCATTCTTGGACAACTTTTTGGATGTTCCATTTCACTCGCATGCGGCTCGTGAAATAGAAACCCACATTGTCCCTCGTGATATCTTATTTACTATTGCACTCATCGGCAGATCATACTTGTATATTTCTGGTCCATGACGTTCCCTTCATGGACTCACATCATAGTACGAAATCTGACAGTCTTTTTTATTTTCTCCTTTTACCTCAAAGGCTTATTGTTATGTCTCAGCCTCCTCAATTGTTATTGTTAGTGTTTTTCATTAGGTTTGATCTTATTCTACTGTCTAACGTGCGACTATTTGGCCGAGGAAATATGAAAGTTCTTCCAATTTTGCATTTTAATCATTTCCTTTTCTTTTCTGGCTCTACTATTCTTTCTTCCTTCTCCTTCTATTTTTTCTCCATCTTCTTGCTCCTCCTCCACAGCAAAATTCCGAAGTAGAGTGTAAGCTAGGACCGCACCCAGTTTGAATGGCGGTCATACATGGAGAATACCGCTACACTACCCCCACCTTTCAACGTAATTCCTACATGCATTTGATCTTACGTGCATGCTGTCGCCGTTTAAGAGATTACGGGCCAAGGGCCAAAGTACAAAGGACTGGAGGTAAACTGTTAAAAAAAGTTTCAAAATTTATGATTTAGGAAAAGGGCCACCTTGAGATCACATTTAAACAAATATGTCATTTTTGAAGAGTTACTTGGTAATCGCGAGGCTTATGTAGGGGTTTACCAAAGTAATGACAAGTAAATTTTTCATTGATTCGTTAGTTAACTGTTGTGTGAAAAATAGAGAGACACGGTTGACGCGCAGATTAAATACAAAAAGAGGCATTTCAAATTCACAAGTGAATATCATTACTTCGTTGATTGACGAACGTTATTAAGAAGTGATATGTCAGTTAATGTGCCTACGGCCGTCCGGAAAGTGTGTAGTCTGTATCACAGTCTGCGAAAGATAGTATCTAAATTGTATGCGCGAGAGAAAATAAACGTTACAGACCGTCTCATAGCGAATGTATGCAAATAAAACCTAAATCTCAAATATCTCCGGAAAACGATAAAGGGTCTATGGAGAATTTTGCATCAGAAGGTCCGTTACTATGTTGTGTTTGAATATGTATAGTGATTGGGTCTGAACCTATAGATATAGCGAGTGAAATTGAACGTTTTTTGTCGGGTTACTTCGGTGCTTGCAAATAAGACGGAAAAGTGAACACCGCAATCGCTAGGCCGCATCCCTTTTTCCCACAATGCCTTTCGGTATCTTATAGTCTTGAGAATTTTCAAACGCTGGTTTACAAATTTACCCGCGAACTTTTTTTTTTAATTTTTAGAAACAGGATATACGTACCGGGATACGTACCTTACGGACCGCCGTAGTAATGTGCGTACCCCTACACTCGTCAAATGACCTCCTGACATCGGTAACACATGGTATTGATAAGTCTGGTAAGACACTGCTATGGAATAGCCACCCGTTGTTCTGGAAATCCGTGATATGTCCTCCATTGTGTCATCTGCATTAACACGGGCTTATACGAAAAAAAACCGCTTAAGCTGGTACCAAAGATTCTCCAGGGATCGGGTCTGGCCAAATTTGTAGGTCATACCATTCGTTGGATGTCCTCGCAAGCCAAGAGGGTGTTGATAATGTCTTCCTCTACGCGGAGTGGCGTTGTCGTACCTGAAGACAAAAGGCTAGTACCAGCATTTTCAGAGTGGACAACTTGAGACGAGAATAGAATTTCTACGACATACAGTCAGCATTCAATTCAGACGTATGGAAGCAGTGACTATACGAAAGGAATGTCAAGGATCACTAAATGTACACGATGGCACAAAAAAGATTGGCATGTTTTCGATCAGTACTGTGCAAAGTCAGACATTTTTGGAAGTTTTCGAAATATACATTTTGTTGACTAGGTCTTGCTCTTCATTTTAATACCTGGCTTGTAAAAAACCGTGCAGAAATGGCTGAGTAGAACGCACGAGAGACGCAAACCCCCAAAAACAAACGTTGCAGTTTTGGGAATTTTTCAATGGGCATTGCAGTGGTACTGGGACAAGAACACGCGGGCCACAATCAATATTGCAGTAGGCTTTATCGCTCATTCAATCGGAAAACCTGACTCGGTGTAAAAATCAATACACACGTATTATTATTGAGGTTGTACCAAACAAGTGACCATTGAAAATCCAACAACACTGCAACTGTTGGTTTGGTGGGTTTGCCGTCTTTCGGGCACTCTATCTCAGCCATCTTTGCAAGCTTTTTTACAAGCGAGGTGTTAAATGAAAGCGCAGACCTAGGCAAAAAGTATATTTCGAAAATTTTCAAAATGGTCCGGATTTTGGGCACAGTACTGATGAAAACATGTCCGAGATACGTTTTGATGCCAGGTGTATGTTGATACACACACACTACCGAACAGTATTCAACTTTTAATTTACCTTTTGGCCAATCAACTTGAAGTAATGATTCACTTTTGTGAACTTTGAAATGCCTCTTTTTGTCTTTGATCTCGCTCAGTCAAACACTTGCTGCTTGGAATGAAAATTTTGATGTGCTTGCAATGTGGCCCTTTGTTTGCAATGGTCTAGTGCCCCATCAAGTCTAAATGGAAGAGGTGGGTCATAGGTTTCTTTATTCGGATCTAATGATTGGGATGCCCTTGAGAAAAGGTAATTCCAATCAATATACCTTTAAAAATTAGAGATTTTACTTTTAAAAACAAACAGAAAATATTTTTTGGGTGCGTGAAGCCCAATGAAAGTTTTTGAACATGTCACTTTTTAATTAAGTGCGCAACTTTTTCAAATGTATCCGTTCTCATGAAAATATAGAGGGCGTCCCTTCTTTCCTTATCCGCCGATGTCCTTTGGGAATTTGTCAGTATAAGTGACTTCTATTCAAACACACATAAACACACGAAACCTACTAGGAACATATGCGCCAGGACCATGGGACATATGCTCCTGGCGCATAATTTCGAGCCAAAATCTCATAGAAGCAAACCTAGCGGCCCATTGGCACGTTCCCGAGCCATCACATGATCAGGTCCCCGCCTGTATTAATTAAGAATGTAGATAAGAATCATTTATACTCATATTGCTGTCAGTTTATATTTTCTCTCTACAAAGGAATTAGAAATGCGGGTGAGTTTTGGGCCGTCAGAACAGAAAACTACCAGGTTAGTGACACCAGCTCAGCAATGGGTGATTCCGTAAGGTGACCCATCTGACACACTTTTCTGACACACTATGAATTCGGAAACAACTTGAACAAACATGCGTTTATTCCGTGAAGGGTTTCCGAATTCAAGTGTGTCAGAAAAAAGTGGTCAGATGGGTAACCCCCACTGACCGCAACACTGGTAGCGGGCTGCCGCATCAGTTGCTGGTCGCCGATGAAACAACAGGAAGTGCATTTTTTACCTTGGCAATATGGCGGACACAATGCATACACTTGCTGGTGCACATATTCCACACAATGGTTCTGTTTTTGTTTGACACGGTGTATGCATGTGTTCCCGCCATATTGTACAGTAAAATCCACTTCTTTAATGTTTAAGCGCCGACTTCAGACCCGCACCAGGTGTACGAGGTCCTGGAAACACCCCACCAGCAGTAGCGTAATGGAATATAATAACATTAATTCTTGTCTATTTAAAAAAACTAAATACACGCTCAAAAAAAATTGCAAAATATTTTTGAGCACCTACTCAAGACTGTATCATTGGTATGCATCCAATTTGATTAGCTAATGTTCTCCTGTCTAAAATGACATCAATTATAAAATCGCTTGCCGCGCATCTTTCCTTTGTTTACGGAATGGGTCCTTCAAGCTGAAGGTGCCCAATGTATTTTGATAGATTGTTCGTTGTATTCGTTGTTATAGGATGAGTCAGTGAATGAATTATTGTGTACTGCTTAAAAGGACAATATGTCATGATTCTGAATCTTTGGAAAATTTTGTATGGATGGAAGCTTAAGTAACGTAGATTACATATAACAAAATAGTTTGAAAATTGTCAGCATTTTGTGAGTATTTTTCCCTTTTAATTTTCCGCCCAATAGCTTACTCGAAAACGATTCCGACAAATCGACTTCGCAGGCAAATGGTGACGTCAAAGTGATGACCATCCATAATTTAGCGCGTGTACCATCATATCTCAGTGTTGCCACTTAATATAAATTAAAACCACGAAATGAAACAAAAATATGTCATTCAGTAACTTATTTTTCTAATTTTAATATTACTTTCATTAATCCTCAATTTACAGTGTCATTCAATAACAATTCGAGTCAACACATGTTTTGGTCATCCACTTTGAACGTCACGAGGAGAGTAAAATTGGGCGCTTTTGATCACTTAGAAGCGTGGCTAAAACTCCTTCCCGTTTTCTTCGGAGGTCAAAAAAGCAAAATAAAAATGCCCTCTATTTTGGTTAATTTTACTCAAATTGTATTATTTTTTCGGAATTCGTGAATGTATGTAAATATATTTTTATGAATGTAAGTCAAACTGAGGCTTGACAAAATCTTGACTATTTCCCCTTAAGAGTTTTTGTGAATAAGAAAGTGTGGTGACAGGATTAACAGTCGCCTCTTCAGAGTGGTGCTGCTCCGAAATCCAGACATGCCGAAACGCGCGTCTTTCGGAGATGACCTGCCGATACGAACAGGGGTAGCTGCCGAAACGCCCGGCGTTTCGGCAATTATTCATGCCGAAAATGCGGCCTACTTTATAACCCTACCGAACGGGCAGTGGTTAGTTTGCTGAAACATGGGTAATCCCACCAGTTCGGCACAGAAGGATCCGTATTACAGCGTGCGGTTGTTGGATATGAACTAAGGGTTCTTATTCAATCGGCTGACGGGCCACAGGAATGATACGAATAAATGTTGACTCAGCTCGTACAACAGGCTAAGATTAGCTTTAAACTAATAATTTTAGGCCCGTTCATTATTACAATGGGAGGTTTGGAAATTGCATAACCCCAATTTAAAGTTACAACATAGGCCCCACTCACTCATCGCCATCCCGGCCGCCATCCCCCACACACCATTAGGTACTCATTGATTTATGCCTACTGCGGATATGTCATGATAGGTGCTTAGTTTACTGAATAATAAATTAAAAAGGACCCCTCCCCTCATCAGAAAAAATAAAATCATAGAACCCCTTATTTTTCAGTAGAAACCCGGGGTAGAAAATCCCAATATTGGTATACTCACGCCCGGCCTAATACAACCCGAACTAATTATTAACCTAGGTCCTATAGGCCCTATAACCCACCCTACACCAACCCGTGTTGCAACCGGCCTAATCAATAAAGGGAACATTTACATGGGAGCCATATGTATACGCAATGCATTTACAAACGAATACATTGTTTCCGAATTCGCCTACCTTGCTAAACGAAAAGGGTCTTCCATGGGGTCTATGTGGGTGTTTTTTGGTTACAACATCCGATTTACGTCTACTATACATAAATGCTTGTTTTCTAATAATACCAAAAGCCTGATTTTTAATGAGTTTCATTGTAAATTGTACATAAAATCACGAAAATGCGTACACACGTGCTGTACACATCAACAGCACGTTACTTTCCACTTTCCTTCTCCTCTGTCGAATGCCGTTCTTGGCATTCTGAGAGGAGGAACTTCGGCACCCGGGGATTTCGGCACCTGGTGTTTCGGCACACAGTGTCTTTGTTG
>JAMKCH010005496.1:0-33963 GCA_023653785.1 Ophioderma brevispina
CATGCACCCAACATGAGCAATTTACACAAAATTTTTTTTTTTCAAGTACCAAACTGATTGCTAGGAAGTTTGACAGAAAAAGGTTGAGAGTCTATGAGAGTTCAACACATTTTTAATAAAAAGTATCATGGTTGAAAAGTAATATCTATGGAGCAAGCAATTAAAAAACAATCATTAAAGGGCAGGTACTTTCAACTGAATGAATGCCATTTTATGAAACTAACATCAAGGACTTCATGGTCAAAATAGTGCCATTTCTTTTAATTTTAATCACAATGTAAAATGGTTGTGATGCTGGGTAATTAATTAAGTTAAAAACTAGACAAATCATATCCGTATTTTTTATCTTCTCTCAAAAGATTTTATAAATTTTACGATGGACTTTTCTTCAAATGATTGTACATTGGACTCTCTGTGATGGACAGGCAGCAGTTTGCAAGAGTTCAAAATTGGTTTATTGTTTTTAAAAAATTCAATTATTTAAAAAATTATGACCATATTTGGAATATTCGGCATGAAAACTGAATCCAAGTGAGTACAAAACAAAGGCTAGCCTTAGGGTCAGTGGTTTGAGATGGCTCCCTGCAGGTCATTGGGAAAGCCATTCTTAGAAGCCCCGGGCTACATCTATGGTTATATGCCTAATTACAGAATCTACTAGGGACGGCGGGGATGAAATGGGTAATTAATTCCACGTGTGACATGCATGAAACTTATAAGTCAAAATAAGTTTTATTATAACATTAAACATTAAGTCATTCCTAGCAAGGATGGATAATCAGGCCCTCATTGAGAATGACAACGAGGTGACAGCTTAATTAATGATAGGATTTCCACGTGGCAAAGGATTTACGAATTTCCTCTCCCTCCTCAATATGCTTCGAATGACCAGATAATGTAGTGGCTAACTAAATTTTTTAATGGAAGGGAAATTTGGTAATTAGATAATTCAGATCTATAGTGTGTGGTAATGCTATTTCTGAACGTTCTTTTGACATGTTATGACCTTTCTTATGTTGGAATTGAGTTATTGGCGGGATATCACTCGCAAATATAATCTACGTCATGCATTGTCATGGGATCTCGAAATTAGATCTCAAGTGATGGGGTATTCAGTTGTAGCGTCAGTACCTCTAAATGGCATAAGACACAGTGCTCACTAAAATTCCTAAGGAAAAGGCTAAGAAAGTGTTCTTACCTATTATGTAAACAAAAGTGTCTATTTCGTTGGATTTTAACAAGCTAAAATGAGGTGTTAATTCATCGATTTTTGGGTATTGAATGGCTTATTTATGCCAAAAAAAACAATGTTCACACCCAAATCTATGAAAGAATACCCTGTTCATGTTTAACATTACCTTCTGTATTAAACTATTACTTAACAATTTAAATAAATCATTGAATATCATATTCGGCCTGAAATTCATTTGCAGTGAATCTTTGACCACTTTTAGCGTTCGTCACCAATGCCGCCATGTATAAAAACGCTTGTTTATACAATATGGTGATGTGACGCATATTGACCAATGAATACAATGCACATTACAAAGGTAAATGAAATATTATTAATGTATGGTGGGGTTAGTCTTAAGTACCAAAACAAATGTGGAAAAATTATAGGAACAAGGGGGCTGGCGGAGGGGGGGGGGGCAAGGCAAGGTTCTGGAGCGAAGAACTTGGCTAATTGCTATTTTGTCAATTTTTGCATTTTGTGTTTCTTTTAAAGTGGAAACTGGTGGTGTTGGTTGAGGCATAGTCTTTCCATTTAGAGTAAAATCAAAGAAAATCTGCTTTGCTAATTCTCCATGCAGAAATCACGTACACTTTCTTTGCTTTAGTGAAATAAGAGAGGTTTAAAATGCCAGGTTTCCCTAAGTTAGGACTAATCCCATCTTTTTCGGGTGTATCCATTGGATCATGTCTTTTTACTTCAAAATTGGGGCTATTTGCACAATCGTACCACAATGTATACATCAAATGCATATGGAATTATTTTTATTTTCCCATCATTGTTTCTCAATGTTATAATCAAAAGAACAAATAAGACAATTTGTACGCTTTACTTAAACATTCCTATTATTATTTTCTGTCTTTCAGGAGTGTTTAAGGTTTTTTATATATTTTAGAGATCACCAAGAGTACGAGTTAGAAGCTGACAGTTTAGAAGAAAAAGAAAAAGTAAGTATAGGATTAAGAAATCTAGTACTAGGGGCTGATCCATTTTAAATCAATACTCACCTTGTATACTTTGTTCAACACCAAATTGGAAAGCCTCTTAACATCGCGAAATGATATAGAATAGTGCAGACGCAACTGCAAGCAACACTACCGCAGCAGACGCAGTGTGTGATGTACGCACGTCGCACGCTTATGACAAGAGGCGCCGTGTAAAAAAGAATTACTTTCATGCGCGAATAAACAAAAGCCAAATATTTTTGCCTATGAGGTGATGAACAAAGTATTGAGTTGCATAAGAGAAATAATTATAGATAATTCTCTATCCTGTTACTACAGTTCCATGCATAGAAAGTATTAGAAGTAGAGTGATGTTTTACAAGAAGATGATTTTTCCTACAAATGCCCCCAAAAAGAAATTTGTGATGATTATAAAAAGAAACAAATTCATTTTTTTCATAGGCCACACATATGTCACTTGAACTGATATACTCTCATCTATTATTTTATGTATATTGTAAGTCAACTATATGCTAGGGGCGGGCACTCATGTTGGGAAGGTAGTATGTGCTCTGGTGATTTAAACCCCTCATTTTCAGGCAGATTTTCATTCCCATTTCAAGCTTATTTAAGTTCCAGAGCCTATACTATGTCCAGCTCGAAGTACGAAGTAGCGACGCGGCGTATACATTGTACCGACTTTCAGTGTGTGCGTAGTCAAAGCACAAACACAAGCACACTGCAACTGAAAGGTGGCACTAGGTATACGCGCGCGTCGTCACTTCAGACAAGACAATATACCTTTCATGAACAAATCCATTTTAACCCAAATTTTGCTTCCAAAACCTCAAAGTTTATGGAAATTTGCTCTAAGCACCTGTTTCTGACAAGAAACTAGGTCAAATTTAGTTCCAGAGACCCTGATTTGTTATGCCACAATCGGTTTTGTAGCTCTGTGTTTGAAAATCTGCATGATACATTGCCTATAAAAAATGAGTGTCTCTCCCAGGTAGCTATGGTGCTTTTTGCCTCAGGATACATTGAAGACAATCTTTTTGTTTCTTTTCCAGAACTTATTACTAAAACTTTGCTATTTCTTGATAATTATTTTTACAGATTTGTAGGTTATTAAACCTCATAGTTGAACAAAACAAATCCACAGCCAAAGGTCGCGTCCTCACCCAAGCGGATTTCCAGGGGGCGCTAACAAGATGTCAGGCAGTCGTCAAAGAAGTTCTTAGAAAAGAAGAATCACAAATTTATACACAAATGGACGAGGTATGTTTGTTGTTTTTTTGCTCTTGTTTATATTTGATATCACAGTTCTTCTGTATGTTTGATCAGGCCGATTAAAAAAAAAAAGGAAATCAATATTTACCATCTTCCTAGGCCATATGAATATCTTTTTTAGTTTTTAAAATTTCATGTATGACATTTAAAAAAAATTGTTTTAGACATTCAAATGCTTGTAATAGCTTTGCTAATGTGCAGCAAACACTTTTAGAATAGTTTTGATATCAGTAAACCTTTGCTTTCTTTTGAATACACAAACTCTTTCATTGAGCGTTTTTAAAAAAAAATCACACTACTTGCGTGTGAATCCAATGGAAGTTGGATAGCGATGTGGACCTTTGCGGTCCAGGCGTAACCGCTAGTGGGGCCCCACGTATTGCAAAATGCAAGAATTAACAAGAATAGTCTTTTAAAAAGACAACATCGCTTAGCGAGGATGTTAGTACTTAATATGTTAGTGTAAATACTTGAGATCATAGGAAACCCTCTCGTATTAGAGAGATGATATCCACAGTATATATTTCAGGCATCAACCATACTCATGCATCAACCTTTAATTTTGAAATACCACTGGTTTGGAAATGCCAGCCTTTATTTCATAGGTGAGTGCCCCCTGTTATGATTGTGGAACATTGTGGGTAGTTATCAATCAAATAGATTCTAAATATTTTAAACACAGTCCTCAATAATATTACAAAATTCAAACTTACAGGAAACAGGTTTTAAAACAATGCTTGTCACTATGAGGCAATGAAGTATCAAGTCCTATGGCACAGTTCAATAGCTTTCATTCACAAGTGTATTTAGAAAAACACACCCCTGAGTGTTGCGTACATAATATATGATACCTAGAAACACAAGATCCGTCATGTCAATGCATGTCAAAGTACAACCCACTGAAACTGTGCCCTTGGGTGATGAGCATATTGTAACTCATAGTGTGTGCTTTCTGGGCATTGTACACATAATGGTACTCTCAAAACCATGGGTCATATCATCCATTACATGTCAATGAACTGAGAAGTTATCACTGTGATGGGTGGGCTGTAATCCAATCAAAACTTTTGTTTCTAGCTGCTTAGGAAAGGTAAATGAATTTCCTAGTAGGCATATACCAAGTCCAAATAATTGGAACCAGAGGACTTTGTACTGCTACATGAGACAACCACCAACTCTGTGCATGACTGTGAAATTCTGCCAATCATTTGCTTGCTACAACAAATGGCTAGGGTAACTTGCAATGTAGTGGCTTTTATCTACTCTCTTTCTCAGAATATTGGATGATGACGTTTGTTGATTTTTTTACTGGGCCTAAGTGCTAAATAATAGTTGAGTAGATAAGCCAAAGAACTATGCACTTTATGGAACAAGAAAAAGGTCAATGACCCACAATACAGTGGTCCAAAATCTGAAATGATCTTATCAATTTGGAAATTATACCTAATGATTCATCTAGTGACAGTGAATCCAAACTGTAGAATTTGTACTACTTGTCATGTTTTGTGTGTTAAACAGGTTAAAGTACAAGTCTATTAAATCTTTATTTTAGGCTTGTAGTTAAAAATAGAAACATCAAACTATAACGCCCGATTGGTTTATTTTGTAAGAGGAACCCATATAACAACAAAAATAATGTGATGTCACACTCAAATTGATGTGAGCATTTTAAAATCTGGATTCCATTTTACAAAAGGTTATTGACCTTTGCTCTAAATTTTGTCTCGACCTGGGGTGTCTCGACTATGGCTGAGTAATGTACCATCACAGATAGGTCAGCATGATGTTACAATTATGGTACAACTAATGGCTGCCATGTGGGAGTGCAAGAAGGGTCAATAAGTGCAATTGATAAAACTGCCATTTGTCAGAAATTCAAACATACTATCATGCCAAGTCTTGGGTTAGTGGCTCTGGAAATGGTTCTTTGGTGAAGTCACCTGAACCCAGCACCTGATGAAACATTTTAAGAGCCACTAACTCAAGGAAAGATAAATCAAGAGTTAATATCGCACCCACATATATCACATGGCAGCCATTGCACTTATGACCTTCTTGTGCTCATTCGACAATGTATGGTTTTGATCAGAAATCATTTCAATAAATGAAATAATATTTTAATATGATTCAGCAAGCTGATCTAAAACATAATTCAGAAAAAAATCAAATTTGTCAGAAATCTCAGACTCTGCCTTTAACATTCACAGGATTGACAAAAATAGAATTTCAGTTTTTGATATCCTTAAATCATTTCCTGTAAGAATTATGCATGAGCTCCCAGAAAATGTAAATGGTATGTGACAAAATTGGGCAAAACTAAAAACAAAGTGAATCATTGGTGGAAATTTCTTGAAAAAATGTAGGTGGTGACAAGTTCCTTCATATTAAATTTTGGAAATAAAGAGGTCTACTAGTAATGTAGTTCAAGCACATGAATGCAAAATGAACTTTAAGCTCCAACAAAAGGGAATGAATTGATTTTTTGTAATAATGGATTAATGCAACAACATATCACATAAATATTTGGCTTTTAAAGGAGAACCCATACAGTGAATAATATTATACAATATATTCTATAAAAAAATTATTGACCACATATCGAGTGGTTTCATCTAAAAACGGAATTATATTAACCATAACAATGAATTAAAACCACCTAGTCTGACCATGCGCTATTTAAAATTCGCGCTAGTGTATAACGTGTTATGCGATACCGCAGGCACGTTTGTGTCATACACACCATAGGAAATGCACATTATGAAAGCGTCACAATGTGTGAAGGTGTATGACGCTACTGTGCCGTCCGTATCCCATAACACGTATACATATCCCATATACACTAGCGCGAATTTCAAATAGCGCATGGTCAGACAAAATGTTTTAATTCATTTTTATGGTTAGTATAATTCCATTTTTCCATGAAACCACTCGATATGTGTTCAATAATTATTTTTATAGCTTATATTGTATAAGTTATTCTTAGTACGGTTCTCCTTTAAGTGATAAATTGAAAGAAATATGGATTTTACATAATCACAAACAGAAAATACATTAACAATCATACATAAATTTGAAAAAAATGGGGAAGGATTACACTCGATAAATTTAACCAAAGTAGTTATGATCATTTATTGGGGTATCATATTAAGATAATGCATGTTCATATGTCCTTTTTCTTGAAATCTAGAATTGAATGGGAATAACTTTGATAATTTTGGCATTTCCAATCAAATCAAATCTAAAATAAATTAAATGTCCCAGAATTGATCTGGTTGTGACAGAACACATCACAAATTTTGACATCTAAATTTTCATTCAAAATGGTTCTTAATTTAAAGGTTCTTGTTCCAACCACCTCTGGGACCCCCCTGATTACCCAGAAGTAGTATAATTTTTGATATCAGATGAAAGGCCGTATTTTTCTCATTATCGTCCTGAAATTTCAGCTTCCAAATCCACTTCTTTGCAAAGATATAAAAAAAACCTGCCATTTTAATGGTTAACCATCAATATTAGCATAGTAGTGAATAGGGCCTTGCAATGTGCATATCGCTTCTATTATCAAAACTGCAAGTTGGTTTCCCACGATACTTGATGGTAAGTGTATGCAGAGAACATACACATAAATGGGAACACCCACCTTTAAAACACACAGAGAAAATCTTCATATAAGTGATTGAAGTTGAATCATATCTCTGGGTGCATGACTGGTTCACACAACTAAGACCCCGTACACACTATCAAAATCTCTTAATTCAACTAAGCGTTAACGAAGATTAAAAAATTGACAAGTATAGTGTGTACGCTCTTCCCTTATTTCAACGAAGATTAATTTTGCTTAATTCAACGAAGCAAATCAGCTTCTTTCAATTAAGGGAATAGTTATTTCGATTAAGAGATTTACTAGTGTGTACGCACACTTCGTTGAATAAGAGGTGATGTGTATTGGTTACATACCAAGGCCATATTTCCAGTAGGCACACTTGTTTAAATCTTTGTTAGTTTTCTACTAGTGTGGACGCAATTGTATCTTAATTAAGTATAGTGTGTACGCTCTTCCCTTATTTCAACGAAGATTAATTTTGCTTAATTCAACGAAGCAAATCAGCTTCTTTCAATTAAGGGAATAGTTATTTCGATTAAGAGATTTACTAGTGTGTACGCAATTGTATCTTAATTAAGTATAGTGTGTACGCTCTTCCCTTATTTCAACGAAGATTAATTTTGCTTAATTCAACGAAGCAAATCAGCTTCTTTCAATTAAGGGAATAGTTATTTCGATTAAGAGATTTACTAGTGTGTACGCAATTGTATCTTAATTAAGTATAGTGTGTACGCTCTTCCCTTATTTCAACGAAGATTAATTTTGCTTAATTCAACGAAGCAAATCAGCTTCTTTCAATTAAGGGAATAGTTATTTCGATTAAGAGATTTACTAGTGTGTACGCAATTGTATCTTAATTAAGTATTTCCTCTGCCAATCCAAAGGCTGATTTTTTTTATGTTGTATCGACCGATCCACCAATTCGATCCGATGATTTGCCCAATGTATTAAAGATCGACGAACCCCAGTGAGTACTAGTAGGAGTTGCACTAGTGATTCAAATTTTTAAACTTAGGAATTGGTGACGATGATTATAATTAATAAATCTGTATGGTCCACATTTGCTACAAGTTCTGATAAGGAATTTCAGAGGATAAGGTTAACTTTTTGAGCAACTCTTTTCTCATGTTTCTACTTGAAAACTGGTCATTATACTTTGTCCCTCTCTTTCATTCAATACATTGACTGAGAATCGCAGGCTCTGACATATCTTTGCCGATCCTGATTTTTTGCTGATTTTTATCATAGGGCCATCGTATGCCAAATCACCTGATTTTATATCATGATTATATTACATCTTACATCTCTTAAAGATGCATTTTGTGATCCTAGCATATTTATTTTTGGTTTATGATTCACTAGATATCCTCAATAAAAAGGTTATTTTCAAAATTTCAGTTGATTCTGATGTTGCGTTTTGAAGTTATGAGTGAATTAGTTGTATCGCGCTGCCCCATAGGCCACAGTGTTTTAATTTCTGTCCATTACTTACAGAAAATACAAAATTACCAATTTCCTCCTGAGTATATTGAATTGGTATGTAAGATTAGGCACATATACTATACATATACATATACTATACTTGAGTAACGGATCAGATGATACAAAAATCTCAATTTCTTTGAGGTAAATCAAGGGACGAGGCTGTGAATCACAAAATGCCCCTTTAAAGGGGCACAAGGAGATTTTCTGAAAATACAAATTTCCCTAAATTTCCACTTGATGTAGAATGCCTACCAAGAGAATTTCAAAGGTTTATTGGACAAACAAGTAGAAAAGAAAACCGAAAACTAAGTTTTGAACTTATTTGCTATTCTCTAATTGCCAGAAGAATACATGGCATCTCTTTATTACATAACAACAGTATTTTGAGCTCATTCACTTCAGATGTTATTTAATACATTGCTAAGCATTCTAAATATGCAAAAAACTACTGGTTTTAAAAAAATTGGGTGCATTTAAAAAAAAATGTCCTTGTGTTGTTTCAAATTAAATGCAAAATCTATGATGAATTTAAACCTTTTAAGAATAAAATAACCAAAGCGACCAAAAAGAAATAACAAGAAAAAAGTATTCTTTGTCGAGTAAAGGAGAACAAGATTTTTGTTGTTGCAATTTCACAAATTTGGGTCGGTCAGATTTTAATACGCAAACTATCAGTTGTAATGATTGATCTCCAAGGTTAAGTGTAATCTCGTTAATACCACAATTTGACACAATCCATTACTAGAAATTCCTTTATTTCTACATTGCGAGATATTTAAAATGTATTGTTGATATTGATTGGTCAATACATGTTCAAATTAACATCATACAGCTCAGGGGATTGGATGAGTCACCAAGCATTTATAGCAACATGCCAACCTCCATTCAATAACACCATTAGCTTTGGCCCCTTGTGACTAAGACGACGTAGAAAGCCGGCTTAGCAAAAATATCCATGCACATGGCTCTGCATGTGTTAGCAAATAATCAACACAACATGTGGACCAGTTTACTACAACAACTTTTGAAATGAAAAAGGTAAAACCTTTTCCTGACATAGAGAGAAATACTTCAAGATGTTCCGACCCCTATGGGGTCATCTTATTTTGAACTTCTTTAATTAAATGTTTTGAAATTTGGGAAGCTGAATGTCCTGTACTTTGAGTATCTTGAGTTGATAATGACATCATGATGCATTTCTACATTTGTGCTAGCATTTTAATTATGCTGCCTTTATTTGCATACATTTTAAGGCTACATAACTTAAAGCGTACAGTGACGTCACTAGCAAGTTTACAACAGTATAAAGTATATTTTCACATCTTAAAGAAGTGTAGTAACTAGTGAGCATCTTGTTTCATCAACATCATACATATAAAATAAATATAGCAAATTTGCTTCTCCATAAATATCACTAAAATCTGAAAGTAAAATGCATATTTTATTTTAAATCTTTAAATAAATATTTTAAAATTGTCAGATTATGAAAAAAAAAAATCAAATATGTGTAAAATTAAAAGAGTGTATGGATTAACTGTTTTGTCCAGAACAAATTAGTTTCAGGAACGTCAAAAGCTGATCTTAAATTACCTTTATTGAAATGATATTGTTCAAATATTTTTATCTGGCGGCACCTCTCGTTAAAAAAAAATTATGCGGCCAACAGGAAACAAATTGTTGTTTCGTTCTGGCCTATGCATGTTTCCATTTGTGCTCATAGAGTTGGATTTCCATGCTACTTAAATAAACAAAATGAAAAATAATTTTGGCCAACATTGTACCAATCATACTTTATAACTTATAAAGATTTAAGAAATCAATTTCCCAGTTGTATCAATATCAATTTAGTTCACCTATTTCCCCCCTCTCTGACTTTGGAGCCTCAAGTCATTGAAACAATAAGTTCAGAGATGATTTGGTAAATGTTTCATGGACATACTTGGGTTCCACCCATGTTTTGAAGTTGGCGACCGTGTTGTTGCTAATAATAACGCCATAGATTTACTAAAATGTAACATAATGGCCCTAAAATGGCAATGAGCCTCAATCCCTCCATGTTTAAGTAGCCAAGTTTACGAGGAAGCTTGTAATTGCCGGGTATTGTGTAGAGTTGCGTCCAAATTTCGCCCACAGTATTCTTTCAGATTTACCACCATGTAGCATCTAAATGTTGACTCTGGTGTGAAGACACAGAAATGAAGAAAAATGTTTCTTTGAATTTGTTCATGTTGTCGCCATGGCACCATCTACATTGTCATCATCATCATCCTCATTGCCAGTGTCACAAGTTCCTTTGTCAAGAGACCATTTGATTTTGTTCTTCCACTTGTCCGACTTATGGAATATTAATAATAAGAGAACCGTGTCTAGGATTCCAGACAATTTGATCACAAACCGGACTTTAAAGTTTTGCATTTTTATCCTGGAAATATCTTGTGATTACATTTTGATAACAAGGATCACTTGGAGTGCAGAATTTTGGGCTAAAATAACACAAACTTGCCATCATGATATTTTCAATTTATTCTCTGGTTCTTGTGTGATTATCTACATCAGGAGGTGGGTCAGAATAAGACAAGGAGAACTGTCGTATTACAAGCCAGATGACGACAACCAACAAGCCTTGAACATCTTGCAGCTCTCCGACGACGTCACGATCATCAAGAAACTCAATTTCAACAGTTTCAGCATTGAAACGAGGAAAAAAGTGTACTAGTAAGTAACCCTGCTTTTCTTGTAGAATTGTAACTACTCTTAACCCTTTCAGCTCCAGTAGATTCTATACATCAGTCAGTATTTTGAGATGGCTTCCCAAATGACTGCAGGTCATTCGGGAAGCCTTCTAAAAAAAAAAACACTGCCTAACACTAGTCTTGTTTGAATTTCTCAATATGGTCATGGAATTGCATAATTTTGAATTTTTGTTACAAAATTGAAAATTGAAATTCTAAATGATTGTAGCTAGCTACCTGCAGGCTCTCAGAGGGTTATGAACTTAAGATATCACAGCATATCAAAGGAGTTTGTTGAAATTGTTCTAATCTTTCAAAACCTAGATGTAGTAAATTTGAGAGTATGAGAAAGTAGATTCAAAATCTAATACAAGAGACTTTGACAAATCAGAGTAATACCTGTATACAAACTTATTTATGACATATCTACCCAGAATGCATCACACATGATTACTGTGTCTGTATGTGTGGGTGTGTGTGTGATGCATTATGGGAAAATATGTCACTACAATGCATTTAGGCTCCACAAGACAGTGGTGTCAGGTTGCAATTTATTGCACACATAAAAGTGTTTTAAGTGTACTTTCAGTCAACACTCATGATTTAATGTTTTGCGACCGCTGAATATCGGACTGAAATCACTGACTCAAGAAAGACAAAAGCACTATATCTAGATGTTGATACACATGCATTTTCGTATTCGTCTGTCTGGATTGTCAAGGTCATTCATTTCAGATTCTCTAATTGCTTTCTTCGTATTCAAAATCTGGCTTTTGTGAGAGATAAGAAAAATTTTGGCAAATAATATATTTTTGCAATAACCAGCATGTGCACCAAAGGATGTGCTCAGGAAGAAAGGTAAAAGTAGTATGTAAGGTTTTAGTGAAACACCTTGGGATTGTTTCAAAAGTGAGTAAGTATGGTAAAAACTTCAGAGATGCTCATTAATATGGTGTATGTGGTAATTGTTTTAAAATTTATATGTAGAAAATTTCAGATATTTATTGAAAACATGATTATTGTGATGTTAATTATTGTTACAAATTTGAAGTCTGTATACAGGAAGTCTGTGACCTGGCTGAACGGTTTAACAGATTCAAACATTAAATTTGTACATTTTAAGTTCCTGTTAAAAATAGGTCAGATGTGAAAATACTCACCTTTTGACCACGCAACTGAACATTTAAAAAAATTTTGATTCATTTATTTGGACTATTGGATGACCTAAGATGACCTAAGACAGCTTGTACAGGATGCAAATTTCCATTATTATAGCTCCATGCAGAGTGGGACAGCTAGGGATAAACACCCTACTTTTTCATAACTGAATGTGATTCATATGTACATGTATTTTAATCTCTATACAATGGGTCCAACAGTTTTATGTCCCCTCAGAGGGACAAGGTACTTTCATGGTTCATTTGTCAAATTCTGAATAAATCGTGTGAGAGAGCAGAATCTTGATAATGAATTTATAGGCCTTTACCAGTTAACTACATAATTAGTGAGAGCCTAATAATATCCATTAAGTCATGGTTTGCACTGGGATGTGAACCGAGGACCACTTATACCAGAAAAAACAAACACTAGACCACCCTCTATCAAACTTTCACTTGACTGACCAAATAGAAATGCAGTTTGGGACTTTGTGAAAGTTGTGAACCAGACTTGGGGTTATCCACATATGTGGATGATGCCAAAGGTCATGGACCAAAGTCAAAGGTCATCTGAGGTCATGTTCCATACTGCCATCTTGCCAAGGGTATCACGCTGCAAGTTTACTTGCTGTATTATTAAACAACACAGGGACTATCATGTCAGTGCTCTGATCACTGAGTATTAAATCATCTTGATGCTAATACTCACTTGCTCCTTAGTTGACCACAGTTTATCTTGAAGTTTCAACTGACAAATGGCTAAAGTGTAAATGATCAATTCATTGGCTGACACCAAACCTCAGAAGTAAACTAAGGTATTGATGCAATGCTCATACTATCACCTTGTATAAAAACTTAGTCTTGGAATAAGCCAAGGCCAAAACAAAAAAAACTCTGTTTCTAGAAGTAGGGTCAATGCATTAGAATCTGGCCTAATTAATGGTGACAATATCATATTTTTTTTGTCATTCCCAACACTGGCCTCAATGTGTCACATCATGTCACAAGAATTTATAATTTAATTCTTTCAAAATTTAGGTCAGTTTTAATTGAGGACAACAAAAATATTTGTGACACATCACATCAAAAGGTGAATCTTGTATAGAATATTTATCATAATACCTTTTACAAGACGTACACGCGCGACATCCACAAGGGGCGGGGCTTAGCAGTAGATCGCATGGCAACAACACGCTTAAAGTATGCTTATCTTATAAAGGGTACTTGACAAAGAGTATAGTTTGGCAAGAGTGAGATTTTATCATGATTATTGGAATGGATAAAAAATAGTTTTCTACATGATACCTTTGTAACATCAAAGTTATGAAGATATAATTGAAAAATGTAAATTTTCTTATTACTTTCTTTATATTTTCCTAGATATTTGGTCTTTATGTAAAATCAAGCATGGCTGCAAAGGTGTTCCTTTGGGGTTCCTTTAGGTGTTCCTTTTGATGTGAAGTGTCACATTTTTTGTTTTGTCCTAATTAATGGTGATGTTACACCAATTTTTGTCATTCTCAACAATGGCCCGAGTAGGTCATTTTGGGTCATTAGACTTGGTCATTTAATTGTTTCCAGAGTTTGGTCAGTGGAGGGCAGCCAAAACATCATCTTTGTTTTAGCCTAATAATAGTGACATTTTTTTCTCCTTCCCAAGTCTGGCCCAAGTAGATTAAATCAAATCATATGAATTCACATATTTAATTGTTTCCAGGAAAGTGAGACAAATCACAGAAACATTGCTGAACTTTTTTATTTACCATTAACCCTTATCTACTGAGGGGGGGTTACAACCTCCCTTTATGACCCCCCCCCCCCGGCTTGCTAAAAAACCCTTTTTTGGTGCCAAATTATTTAATGTAATTGTCAATTGACATTTTCCGCTCCTTTTCATCAAAAACAAACATACACCGTGGTATAGGTAAGATACAGGGTGATCCCAAAGTGATGGATAGGGGGGCAACCACTCCCCCCCCCCTTTTGGGAGAGAGATACCAACATGCCTAAGAAAAGCTTAAATGTTCACATAATAAAATGTCTATTTTGATTGGTTACTCAGAGGTTATATCAGTTTATATCATGTAATGAGCCAATCAGAGATACTGTAAGAAAGGTGGTAGACCTCAGGGGGTTAATCCTGTGGTTCCTACGTGACTATAGTCATTCAGTGTTTAATTTTTTCTCAAAATTTTTACAATTGTTCATTTTCGTGACAGAATCAGCATAAAAATGCATTCAAATGAGTACAAACAAGCCTAGTCTTAGGTCAGTGTTTTTTTTTGAGGTGGCGTCCAAAATGTCTGCAGGTCATTAGGGAAGCCATCTTAAAATATACTGACTTATGTATTATAACCTATCTGACCTACAGATTTAAAAAGGTCACCTTATTATCCTGGTGAAGTTGTACTAGATCACCAAAACACACCTTGAGTAAATAATAATCATTTGTATCTGTCACCAAACTTGTCAAAATGTCAATAAAAAAGCTAAATCATCCTTTATTTGGGGCTGAATGTACAAGCCAAGTTTTAGAGGATTTAATTTGTAACATTGAGGCAAACACTTGAAGCCATGACGGTGTATCAGTGATTGTATTCCGATGTCATACCTGTCATCGGATGTGCCAAGGAGATTTGTCCAAGTCATGCCCACAGGGATGAACATCAGCTTGTGGAATTTGATTGATTATTCAACATTAGTTTTCAGTGACCATCTCTAGGGATTATGGACGTATTTGTGAAAGTAGTTAACCAGTTCAAGTACTCTTTTTGCATTTATGGCGGGGGGGGGGGGGGGGGGGGGAGTAGATCCAATTGTTTGGGGCCATGTGAGATTCAGACAGAAGCCTGTATGGGGATGTACCACACAGATATTGGTAGCAGATGTGGCAAGTATATGCAGGATTTATTTGGGGGGTTGAGGATTTGAAAAAAAGTGGACATTGGGGGGAAAAGTGGACTTTGCACCCCATACCACCCCCCCCCCCCAACACACACACACACACAAAATGGTCCTTTGGAATTCTTGAACACCTCATTACCAATAGGGGAACATTTGTCAAATTTTCTCTGAATTTTGGACCTTTTATGAAAAAAAAATCAGCCCAAAGTTGATCTTTTGACCCATGCATACTGGCCTGCTCATGACTCTTTTTAATAGAAAGTTAGGTATAGAAAACTAATTTTCCCCAAAAAATGGTTCCATCTCCCCCATGATTATTAAAGTTTGAGTTAATGATACACAAGAGCTAGAAATTATGGGGGCTGAAACAAACAAAGAATTGTGAGAAGATTAATGTGGTCTGGTTTGGCTCAAAATATATGGGCTAATGGTATATGAATGGGTCATGGGATAATTTGGGGGG
Source organism: Ophioderma brevispina (assembly GCA_023653785.1). Taxonomy (NCBI): domain Eukaryota; kingdom Metazoa; phylum Echinodermata; class Ophiuroidea; order Amphilepidida; family Ophiodermatidae; genus Ophioderma; species Ophioderma brevispina. Next base: position 15,811 of record JAMKCH010005496.1, read on the forward strand.
TTTGTTTTTGGGGATAAGATGCATCTCTTAACCCTTATAAAACTTCAGTAACCCCCATATAAACACAAGTAAATATAATGTATTTGTCTTTTTGAGTCGTGATATCAAGTTTTCAGGCAATTGTTGTGAGAGTTTATGTATGCACAGCCAGTGGCATACCCAGGGATCGTAAAGCGGGGGCGCGAAGCAAAGTTATAAAACTGTATCTTATCACAAACTGTGTTAAATAGCTCTTTACTCTAGTAGACAGTATAGTAGCCAGGGATTATGTACACAGAGCCACTTGATACAATAATCCGACTTGAAGAAAGAGTTGCTGTGATGGAATTTAAGTCTGCTTAGGTGATAACACGCCCGTTTTTAACTCTTCACCGCCACCCCGCTCTGACGATTCTGGGTATATGCCCCACTGCATCACCATTATATATAGTGTGCGTCCGCCAGTGCTTTGAGGTGAGCACTGCCATACCGCTGATTGTCGCGGGACCCAAGGGAGCAAACAAGACTTAGGTAAAGTCTAAGCCACAATTCCTTTAATGCGCAGTATGCTCATCATCCCACTTCCGGGGCCAGGGCTATGATGCAAATTTCACAATTCGCACCAATGAGCCACACAAACCACTCAAGCATCGGCAATGCTGTCAAAGTGCACTTGCGCCCAATCAACGGCCAGTGCGTGTTACGCTAGCAGAACGCACTACACGCTTAAAATCGCTTAACCTCGTCTACCGAAGGGGGGGGGTGGTACCCACCCTTAAGGTTTTTTCCCCGGGTTTTTTTTTAAAGAAAAGTTTTTATTCACCAAATTATTTAATGTAATTGTCAATTGACATGGTCTGTCCTTTTAATCCAAAAAAACAAAACCATAACCGGGCGTATAGGTAAGATACAGGGTGATCCAAAGTGATCGATAGGGGGGGGTGGTAACCACCCCCCCTCCGGAAGAGAAGTACCAACCTGCCTAACACAATACAGGAAAAATCACAGAAACTTGATTTTGTACAATAGAAGAGCTATGGTCCTACTCTTTACATTGATACCAAAATGAGTACCAACATGCCTAGCATTACGTCTAAATGACGTATAACAAGTTCGCATGTCAGCAAAACTGCCAATTCAATAGACACACACAGTGAAAAAATCAATTTTTCGCCAAAAAGGTTAGGGAAAATCAGATTTTCATGCGGTTTTTGACTCTACTTGATGGGAAATGACTAGTTTTATATAATGACAACATTTTAGAGCTATAATAAGGTGTTTGAGTCGCTTTTAAAATTGCCGAAAAGATCAATTTTCCACCCTATATTCAGTATTTTCGTACTTTCCTCAACATATGACATCATATGGTGACGTTATAATGGGATGTAGTACTTATTTTGGTACCAATGGAAAGAAAGGAAGAACACTTAAGCAGTCTTTGGTACCAAATTTACAGGAATCGGGGTCAGTAACGAAAATCACAGGGGGGGGTGGTAACCACCTCCCCCTTCGGCAATTTTGTTACAAAAAAAATGGCTCAGGTAGACGAGGGTAAAAGGAATGGTGGCTTCTACTTTAGATCGTCCAATAATAAAGATTACACACATTTAATGCTGCCCCTTTGTAAAAGTCAATAAACTCAGAGGTTATAAGGAATCATGTGAACTACCTCATTGCAAGTTAAGCAAATCATTGTTTCCTCATGTTGAAATGGTCTGATTTTATTGCTCACTCATCCCACTTGAATAGAAAGGTGCACATGCCGAGTTTTATGTTTTTGCTGTAAACTATAAATTTATAGTAATCTGAGATTACATAATTGCTAAATGTCTTTGATAGTTATGGCTGTTAAAAAGATTTTCAAAAGGACTTCGATGAAGTGGACTTATAGGGGAAATATGTTATTGGCATTTTGCTTTGAAATGGACCTAACCGTCGTAAAATGGCCCTTTTTAACTTTTTGAACACCTCATCACTACAAAAAATTCACAAAATGTTGGACTTTTTTTTGGGGGGGGGGGGAATTAGCAGCTTTGCACCTTTTGTGGATTTTTTTTGGTGAGGGTAGAGTTCACTCCCACCCCAATCCCCTGGGGCATGGGATAAGAGGGTGATTTTCAAATCTAAAAAGGTAATTCTATTTCAGTTTATCTGTGATCAAACTTTCTGAAGGAAACTTAAAACCAATAAGAGTTTGACCTAAATATTGAGACAAAATGACGTTGATAGGAAAGTTCAACATATCAGGTTGTAATGGAAATGAATGGATGACAAAGAGAAACCTGATCCCTTAAAGATTGTGAATCATTGTAGACACTAAGCCTATGTGACAGACTCATGTGTGACATTTTCATTGGTGCAGTAGTAACATTGAGTTTTCAAATTAACAATCAAAAAGTTTCTTACACAGGCTTCCTAAGGAAATAATTAGAACTTTTGGTTGGTTACCATCTTGGACCTCACCTTCTCATATGCAGAATTTATTTCAGGGATATAGGGCTTCCAAATGTGGCTGTATTAGATTGTAAAAAAGTTGCATCTAACCCATAAACTGATAATGGTTGAATTTTTGAATACCTTGAATCTTCAAAAAGTTGACTGGTATGTCATTTTTTTAAAATTTGGACCTTTTCATAAAAAGAAAATCAGCAAATGGTGGACCCTTTTGCCTCATTTGTGGCATTTAGGTGCAACAGGACCCCTTCCAACACCCCTCTCTGTACAGGCCTTTGACTACTGCAAAAAAGTGTGTTCAGATCAAAGGGATGGAAATATTAATCCTTTGCAAATGAATCAACATAGCCAGATTCTTACTCATGATGTAACCAACTATCTTAGCTACTCTTCGCTCTTCTCCAAGGATACCCCCTTAGTCCATTAACTAATTAATGGAAGACCTACAGCTAAGGACTTGTGAAGTATATATGTCACCTTGTGGAAAGCTATGTTTTTGTAGTACCTATCATGTAATTAGAAAATAAAAGGTGAGATTTATTGTTTGGGCCATCCTAGAATTAGATGGTGTCATAATAGATGGGCATCCAATATTTTGAGTAGTGGATGCCGTAGCACCACAAAATATTTGATACCCATCCATTATGAAACCATCTAAGATGGCCAAAACAAAATATGTCATCATTTATTTTCATTCTTATTTAGAATTTTGTAATTTAGCTTTTTATCAACATAATTTATTTGGCAAAAATATTTTACATCATTATTTTTTATTTATTTAAATAATTGCACCCCTGTTTCAATGTTTCAATCCAACAGTCATTGCGTGTGATCGTCACGCAACGTAAATTGCACTTTGTGTACAAACGTGACATATATGACGCAGTATAAACGTGCAATTTGCACATGTCAAATATTGCGTAATTGCTGGATGGGCGGAGCTTTTATCTAAACCAATCAAAATTCTTGTTAACACAATAAACCAGGCCCACTGAATAAGAATGTACTCTAAAGTTGTCTTACAGAGCTCTTACAGGTGACTAACAGATAACCACAAAATAAAGTGGTACGGATGACGGGGGTCTTGGGGTTTTACCCCCAGCGGGGATCCAAGGGGCAGAGCCCCTGGTGGGGGTATAAGGGGGCGAAGCCCCCTTTTAAGCCAGCAATTTTCGTAATTTGGAGATCATAATTTGTACAGGAAGTTAATAGGACTAATAAAAATTAGTTATGTTCATTTCTCTCTTCCCTTTCTCTCTTTTTTTTTCTTTTTCCTTTTTTTTTTTTTTTTTTGGCAAAAAAGTGGTACGGACACATCCGTACCATCTGTACCAGTTCCAACGCCTCTGCCAGTAACCCCTGAAGTCACTTGTGAGTACCTGCAGAGGTACTCAACTACTAGCAAGCACCCAAGTAGGCAAAACTTTGGCTCATCGATATTTCAAAATATTCCAGCATGTATCATCTATACAACAGAATAAAAAAATATGGAAACATGGGTGTGGTATAAAAAGCCTGTTTCTTATAATGTGTTCCATCAAGTATAGTAAGCCAAGTTAACAAACATTGTGCCACATCATGGCTATACTTTATGGTACCAGTTACTATAATCAGAATCATTTGTAATGCACCAAGTCATGGAACAGCATTCTGAGGTGGAGAAAACATTAAAAACCAAATTTGCTGATGTCAATAGTTATATTTTACCTAACCACGAACTGTCTTTTATAAATAAATAATTTCATAGAAATGTATTCATTGTGGGTTTTACCTAGGTTTCATCTTCATGACGACCTGTTAGTCATGAAAAGGGCAGAAAGTGATGCATTATATAAGAAACAAAGTACTAAACTAAATATCTTTTTTTTTTCAAAATGAGATTCTAAGAAACCCCTGGTGATAAAGTTCAGTGGGATTGAAGATGTGGTTGTAGGCCTAGCCCTTTATGATTGCAGCGATAATGTGTTTTGCTGACTTGTCTTAGTATATGGAGGGTTTACTGTTAAAATGAATTTTGCTTGTGGGCTGCCATTTGTATTTGTTTCAAATTTTCTTTCAGGATTTCTCAAATCTTTTGTGGTTTGAAGTAAATACTTAAAACCAAATTTCAAAATAATTGACACACAATTGTGGTTCTGATATTTGCGTACTCAGGTGCACTTGCCTAGTATAAACAGTCCCTGAGTACTGAAATCTTACTGAATTTTGTTGTCGCGATTCAATATTAAGGTGGAAAATATTTAGTTGGTAGAAGTTTTAGATTAATAAAATTATTAGAACCCCACTTCAGAATTAAGCAAATGAGCCGTGAAAGCACATTAAAGAGATGTTAAGCTGTCGGTCCAGTGTACAGAGGGACATGTCTGAACTTGCAGTCAGTTTGAGAAGTAAGAGGGAGGGTGAAGACTCAGAAAACATTCAAAACCAGCTTGGGTGGCATTGCTTGCCAGTGCATAATGAGAATGTCTGACATTCAACAGCCAAACATAAGGGGCTCTCTTCTATGCTGGTCTGGTGTGAAATGAATCACTGCAGGACCTGCATGTACAACATGAAGTGGTTATCCACAAAGTTTATATAGACAGAAGGTCAACCACTGGCCTATTCCAAATGAATTCCATACACTGGAAGGCACAACTGGAATTCAGTATATGCAGGGGCGTCCCAGACCATTTTTAATGGGGGGGTGTTGAGTCTGTGTTGCGACAAAATCATGGGCCGGATTCAAGAATTTTCAAATTTTCCGGCTCGCTACGCTCGCCAGGTAGACCCAATTTTTTTTTCACTCGGTTCGAAATTATGAAGGGGGGGGGCAACCACAACCGAAATCAAGATACTTTACAGCTGTGAAACAAAACAAACAACAACAGATGTGATGTGGAGGAGTGCACCACCGATAATCCACACATCCAATCAGTTGCGCCGACATTATACCCTTTTCGCCGACAAGTCAACATTTTGCCGACAGAATTTTGTAAATGGGGGGTGTCACACCCCCCACACCACCCCCTCTGGAGACGGCCCTGAGTATATGCCTTCCTTATGGGGTATTGAAGTCATTTAGGAATATACACGGTCAGATGGTCAGGACATGATCAACACATGGGTGTCATATGCACTGCACCATGACAACCATGCATTGATCATGATCTGAGCATTGCTATTCCACAGCTGTGCCAGATGAATTCATTACCCCATATGGGGTTATATTCAATTCATTTGAAATAATTCATTATAGCTTACCTGTTTTCCACTATGGACCAACCAATTTTGATATTAGCCTTGGTGAATTTGGAGAAAAAACAACTATTGCCTTCAAAAAAATTAAACAAGCCATGATTTTTTCATTGTCTTGCGAATATTTTACACAAATGCACTATTTTTTTAATCCTGTTGGAAACATGCATGACTATTTAAACAAATGGAAGTATGTAAAATGATAATTTTAGTGAAAAAAAACAAAGGGCAGCTCATTTTAGATTTTGGAAAACAAAATCTGATGCTATGACTAAGCATTTGGCACATGTTTTCTGCTGTAATTGTTAGCTGTCAGATTGCGACTGATTTCCATAGGTTGTACTTCCGCTTGAAAGTATGTGATAAAGACTATCTAGAAGTCAAACTAGACAAAGCTTAAACCCAGGGATTGTGAGGTCTCATGTATACTGTCATGTTAACAAAGTGCACAAAATCCTATCACTGCACTTTTGGTAAATAATGAGGGATTTTTAAAACGCCAAAAAGAAATGGCTTTCTCTTTGACATAATGTTTGGGAGATATGTTGATTTACAACCTCATTTTATGTAACCTGTGTGGCATTATTTCTGCTTCTTTTTACAAAAGACTTGTATACATACCTGCACCCAATGACCAATTTCTGTTCTTGTTCCCATATCCATACTTGTACCTTAGTACCCGTACTCATGCCCTAGTACCCATACTCGTGCCCTAGTACCCGTAGTCATGCCATAGTACCCATATTCATACCTGACCTCACAAGCCTATACCTAAGCCATACCCAATAGTCTTGTACCCATACTCATGCAGAGCTGTCAAGTAGCACTGATTTTCAATATTTAGTACTGAAATTGCTCAAGAATACTGATATAATTCTGAAAAATACTGAGAGTTCTGTCAATTCTTACATACAGAAAGTTTTCAGAATACTGATTTTGTATGGAAAATGCTGTTTTTAGACAAAAAAGTTTGTTTCCAGCAGGCTGTATGTATTTTGATTTTGGAGTTATTTTTACTGCATTTTTTTTTTCAATTTACTGAGAAAATTTGCATTTTTTTAGACAAAAATTCTTCAGAGATAGAAAATTTCAGATTGAAAATTTCACTTTTAAAAAATATATGAGTCATCCAAATTTATATTTCTGTTTTATATAACTAATAATTTAACAGTCAAATATGATTTGCAACTGTTTTGACCTGCCATTTGGCCAATTTGAACCATTTCTGGGGAAATCCTTTAAAAAAAAAATTTAAAAAACCGCATATCCCATTTAGGTTTTTGGACTACCTACTGGAAACAAACTTGATTTTTTTTGGCCTTATATCTTGAAAATACTGAAAATGTCTAAGCAAGTTGGCAGCTCTGCTCATAGCTATGTACTCGTACTCATACCCATACTCGTGTCCAGAAAGATAATGTTAGATACATTTCTTCAGAACATCATTGTGATTTAAGAATCCTATTGTTATCAAAATGATAAAAGACATTAATGCCATATGTAATTTAGGCCAAGAAGTATTATTAACACTATTTCTGGTCAATCATTGAAAGTTCATATAATTAAAGTGACAGAACTAGATTTCCCTGTCTTGGGTGTGACTCAAGGCAAAGTGAACATTCTAGATAAGGGGAAATGTTACCCTTCTTAATATATAATGGCAAGATTTCCTTTGAATTCAAGGGCAGTGAGGAATCTGGGGCAGCAAGGAATCTGGGTCAATGACAAATAAGGTTGTATTTCCATGTATCTGCCCACACTCTGACCAATATATACACTCTACTGTGGCCTAGGCAGCTAGCCAGACTGGTACAAGGCAGCTATCATGTTTCATTGCAAAAGTATTTGAACTTGCAGTACATATGTGTATGCATTTATGTGTGTGTGTGTGTGTGTTGTGTGTGTGTGTGTGTGTGTGTGTGTGTGTGTGTGTGTGTGTGTGCGTATTATGGTCATGTTATGATTATATCAACAAGGTTAGCAAACATAAGAAAAGATAACAAAAAACTCATGAAACATACCACTTTAAAACTTTGCTACTTCTCAGAGCCAATTGACACTCAGAGCCAATTGATATTGCTTAGATCCATATAATACCTCTCTGAGGCAATTTATATGTCTCAGAGCAAATTGACATCCCTTTGAGCCAATTGACAAATTAGAGCCAATTGACACCATGCAGAGCCAATTGATATCTCTCAGAGCCACTTGATACCTCTCAGAGCAAATTAGCACCTCGGGGCCAATTAACACCTCAAAGCCAATTGACTCCTCTCAGAGCCATTTGACACCTTAGGACCAATTGACACTTTAGAGCCAATTGACACTTCTCAGACGTTTCTCAGAGCCAATTAACCCAATTAAAGCCAGTACACCTGTCAAAGCAAAGTGACACTGCTCAAAGTCAATTGATAACCTTTCAGAACCAATAGGTATCTCAGAGCAAATTGCCATTTCTCAAAGGCCATTGATACCTCAGAGCCAATTGATACCTCTGAGCCAATTGACACCTTCCAGAGCCTTTTAAAAGCAAACAGAGCAAATTGTTACCTCTCAAAGCAAATTGGCACTTACATCCAGAGAAAATTGCAACTTTTCAGACCAAATTGGCTCTGATTTTCCTTCCTTCTGTTGGCTCTGCTGTTCTCACCACTTGTAATCCCAATTTGGTATTCATTCGTGTATTTCTATTTTATATTGGCATCTGGCTTTGATGTTCTGTATAATGTTGATTGATTTTACCTTCTGGTTTCAAATAGTAGTAAATTAAAAAAAAATAAAAAGATGTATTTTTTCCTCTTTCAGCTTAGAATAATTACAGCTGTTAATTTGACACATGTGGAAGCTGAGAAGCACAGAGATGAATGGTTCAAGGTGAGCTCAAAATTATAATTTTGAAATCTTATAGCCAATGAAACTTCTACATTGATATATGTATTTTTAACAATAAATGTACTCAAATCTTTCCCTTTTTTATTTATTGATAGGTAAGGTATGTTTACTTATTACCTTGTTATACTAAATACTTATATTTACTCCTTTAGGCTATCAGGTTTGCTTCTGGAGACAGAAGACAGTCAGTGGCCCATCTTGGAGACGATGTCTTCAACAAGAACACAGTGTTGGGAACGGTTCCTCCTCAACCACCCAAGATGGACAGGGAAAGTGTCAATCTGGCAATCAGGGGATTCTATGAGGTAGGAGAAGCCATTTTACATTACAAACTCACCTTCCCAACAACAGCAGGCATTAAATCAGAGAGTAGTGGGTAGAAGTCATTGATATCAATCTTTTTGGCTTTATTACAAATCAGCTTAAGCTTAATGTATGGATTCATTGAAGATGAGTTCCTCAAACCTTTTGAAATCTCTCTATATGAGGATTTAAAGCCTGGCCTCATTGGGAAGTGAAATGTTATTGTGTATAGACTTAAGGTTATGCACCACTAACCTGGCTGTCGTAAGGATAAAAATCTTGGGTGGACTACTTTCTTGCATGACATCTGGAAAAAGTGCTTTAAAATGTCTGAAAATGCACTAGTTATATTAAGAAAGTGATAAAATTTCATGATTGACATGGTAGACTGGTATGTTTTCTCAAACAAAGCGGCATTTGGACAGTGAATTTGAGGAAATTTACTCCGCGGTCATCAATTTCACATCGATTTGCAAATTACTAGCTTTGGCGACTATAGAGAATCTTGGGTTGCCGGTCTGACATCGGGCAAGTTTGGTGATTCGTAACTAAAAACAGATTCGGTTATTTGGTGATTTCAGCTTCTACTTTGGGGTGATGTTGTTGTATTTCCTCTGTGAGAGTTTTAAATGTGAAAGAAACATGCTCAAAGTTGCCATTTTTCCCATAGACTACTGCAAATGCGGGACTACCGCTAGGGGTATCAAATTCACAGTAATCAAGTTCTAGTCCCGCTAGGGGTATCAAATCAGTTGTGATTGTGACTGGTTCAATGATACAAATAGGAAAAATTAACCTAAACATATCAGCAAATAACCTGAGTGTTTAATTTTTCTTGCAGTAGCACAAGTGTCATTTTTCTTGTATATTAGATATTTTAAAGGTATATCTTTTATTCACGTATTTAGAACAGGTCCCGCAAGGGGTATAACTTCACTGCAAATTGGTCCCGTTAGGGGTATATTTTCACTAAAAACTCACCAAAAACTGGTCCCGTTAGGGGTATATTTTCACTGAAAATTGGTCCCGTTAGGGGTCACCTTCAGAACCCCTGGAACTAACATGGGTACCCCACCACCAACCCCCGGGAAAAAAGGAAAGAAAAAGGTGAGAACCCCCCCCCCCGGGGGGGTGATGTTGTTGTATTTCCTCTGTGAGAGTTTTAAATGTGAAAGAAACATGCTCAAAGTTGCCATTTTTCCCATAGACTACTGTGTATAAGTGAGTTAGTGGTGTGTAACCTTAAAAGAGTGGCATCACTTGACTAGGGAAATTAGCATAGAATATGGGGAACAACTGAGAACATGTGTCACGAGGTATAAGCACGTTAGTGTCAATAGACCTAACGGGGAATTCCTCTTTGGCTCTATTCACTGCGCACTCGACTTGAGACCTAGAGTCCCGGGTTTGAGTCCCGGTCTTGGCGGGACTGAGAAATAAGTGGCTGGTATATCTCGGTGAGGAATTGGATGATGGATGGGCGTCAATCTACCATCGGCTTGAGCGGTCCGTGACAAATTTGTTGGCAGCGGTGGGATCGAAATGACTGTATAGTTACGTACCATGTATCAAGGAGGCAGGCGTTTAAGGCCCGGGACATGCCTTGTAAGGATGGGGAGTAATGTCACAAGGTATGAGCATGTTAGTGTCAATAGACCTAACGGGGAATTCCTCTTTAGCTCTATTCACTGCGTGCTTGTCTTGAGACCGAGGGTCCCGGGTTTGAGTCCCGGTCTTGGCGGGACCGAGAAATAAGTGGCTGGTATATCTCGGTGAGGAATTGGATGATGGATGGGCATCAATCTACCATCGGCTTGGGCGGTCTGTGACACATGGACAAACATTTAGCGTTTTTGCTTAAATTAAAGTCTGCATAACCTGCCTTGTTGGGAAGTGAAATTAGCATGAAATAGGAACAACTAAAAACCATGGTTCAAACATCATAAGCATTTGTTTTGCTTATTTCATGAAAAAATACAAGAGCGACAAAATTGGGGACAAAGAAGTTACTTTAAGAACAAGTTTCCCCTAGCCTTACAACCCTTAAGCAATTGTCATTGCTTAGAAATTAGATAAATCCTGCATGCAAAAGAGTTCAAAAGGCTTCAGATATTTTGAAAATTCACAAAAGCATGCTTTGGGGCACAAAATTACATACAAAAATGAAACAATAGTGGTTTCCTAGATTACATACATTGTTTTATTATAGGCATGAGTAACATACACTTGGGAATAACTAGTTATATGGCTAAATCCATCCTGAAGGTTTAACGGTGGTTAAAGTAGCATTATGGTCTACAGATACATTTTATCCAAATTTATCCAAAACATAGAATTGTCGGATTAATATAGTTTACACTCACCCAGTGATTTTTATAATTTTTTCCTAAAACCTAACAAACATGTTCTTTAGATACCTTATTAGGGGCATGAATACATAGATTAGGATCATGAAATAAGTGGTAACAGTCAAAATTGGCAAGGTAGATTATAGCACAGCAGTGTACATTTTAAGAAGCCTTGAATTTTGCAATCGGAAATGCTTATTTTTTAAATAAACAGTCATGTATGAGTCAAAAATACAAAATCATTCTTTTTGTATAAAGACATTGGTCTGAGTTAAATCAAATTGAGGGCGCACTTAAAATATGTCCTTGTGTTGCATTAAGGCACCACTTTTGCTACATTTCTGAATGCTATATGAACATGACGTGACAAAGATTTGCTTCCTAACTTTTTAAAATCGGTGACCCAATCACCTTCTTATGACCTAATAATGACATCTCATGATCCAGTGCCTCAATTCTTCTGACTCGCTTAAAGGCCCATGGCCTGATCGCTAATAGCTTCGTCCCCAGAACCCCAGGTTTTACTGGAAGTGGTCAAAATGTTGGTATCTGAAGAAAGCTACTATTTTTCGCAATTACCCTGTGAAATCTTAAGACTAATGGTTGTTTGGTTGGAAGATATGAGCAAAAATGTGACCCATTTTGGTCGACCAATATTAATTTTACACAGTACTCTATGAGGCTTACAAAATCATGTTTTTAGCTCTCACATCAAAACAGATTGCAATATCGGCGCAAAACTTTACAGATTGGGTTTTGGGGTGAAGGCCATTCTATCAAGTTGAAAACTTTAAATCGGGCCATCCCCCTTTAAAGATTTTTATATTCTCTGAAGTTTTTGCCAAGAGAATTTACCACAGAGTTGCGTAGACCAGTGTTATTGTGAGATAAACCCTTGATGATCAATTGCAGCCATGTCCAGCAAAAAAAATCACCTTAAGGTATCAACTTTTAGATTTTAGATGACGCTCTTTCTTATGATTATTTTTGATCAAGTTTGGTCAGTATTGGTCACTAACCTTCAGGGCCACATTTATTTCAAGTGTCATGGTGTGTCCACCATGAGAATAAGGTGATGGCACTTAGGCCAATGACCTATGAATAATTGTCTGAGCAGAGAAATATAAGTATTGAAGGGACATTTTGTGATCCACAGCCTCGGCCTCGTCTCCCCGACATACCTCAAAAAGTTGAGATTTTTATATCTTCTAAGCCATTGGCCCGAGTATAGTATGTGTGCTTAATCTTACGTGCATATTCGATCAACTCTAGAAGAAATTCACAATTTTTTTATTTTCTGTCCGTAAATTGATAGAAATCACAATACAGTGGCCATTGGGAAGCGGGGGCCCGGGGGGGGGGTTCTTGGGTTTTGGTCGGGTACCAATGCTGTTCCAAAAAAAAGAGGGCCTAGCTGCAAATGCGGGACTACGATAGGGGTATCAAATTCACAATAATCAAGTTCTAGTCCCGTAGGGGTATCAAAATTCAGTTGTGTTGTGACTGGTTCAATGATTACAAATAGGAAATTTAACCCTAAACATATAAAAAATAAAACCAAATGTGTAATTTTTCTGCAGTAGCACACTGTGTCTTTTCTTGATATTAGATATTTTAAGGATATCTTTTATTCACGTATTTAGACACAGGTCCCGCAAAGGGGTATAATTTCACTGCAAATTGGTCCCGTTAGGGGTATATTTTCACTGAAAACTCGCCAAAAACTGGTCCCTTAGGGGTATATTTTCACTAAAAAATGGTTCCCGCTAGGGGCCACTTTCAGATCCCCTGGAACGAGCATGGTTTACCAACAAACCCCTGAGAACCCCCCCTCCGGGCAAGCCTGGTACGAAATTCTCTCCAACATTACAAACGCACTGTCAAGAATCACCGAATTTGGCAATAAGCTTTTCTTGAGGATATCTAGGAGCCATAAACAAAAATGAAAGGGCTAGATCATAAAGGACCTTTAACAACAAAAGTACCAAAACACCAACAAACTCCAATGATCTGGGTGAGAAAAAAGCCATAGATGTAAACGATTGCTCATGGCATTCAAAACGGAGCACACTATGGGACCACAAATTGCATGGTTGTCACTGTTCGTTGCTCCTTCCCCTCTTCTGTCATGCCTTCACTTATATCGTCAATTTCTTAATGACTGTGGGACTGTGGGACGTAGACAAATAACCAACTGTATAAAAAATTCCATTACTCTCATCAAAGGTCGAATCAATTATTAACATGACTAATAAAGTTTGGAGTCTGCGATTGCGGTGTAAACAGAATTTACCCCATGACAAAAAATAATGGTTTAGTCCATTGTGTTGGTGCTATGTGCTGCTTTACACACATTGTCATAGCACGATCGTAGTGCATACTTGATTGGTCCGTTGTCCTGGGTTTTTTCTCGCTGCGACCAATTGGATAACGCCGTTCTCCGAGTTACGGTCGCTATCCGCGCCATATTGCAGGTCTACTGTCGTCATCATTCAGTGCGGACCGATTATTTCTCCCACCCTCCACTCCCAATTTTTCTTTTCAAAAAACTTAATATTTTTATTTATTTACAAAAATAAAAAGAAGAAAAATCCCCCTCATATCCTTTGTACATGTTAGGTCTCTGCTCCTGCTGTCCTTAGTTAATATTCAAATATGTATTTTTTGGGACTTTAATAATTGTATACAAAGGTGATTACAAATTTTTTCATCTGCCAGGTTAGCCGCATGACAATGTTTGTTGTGTGGATGTATTAAGGATGAAATCATTGGTAGTTGCTTATTTTGCATATGGTAGTGAAGCGGATCCTTTTTCGGCTGAAAACAACTGCTAAAGGTAAGGAAGTCTCGGAGAGGAGAGACCCCGAACCAAGGTTAACTTACTGACACTACACGTGTACTTCCGCACCAACTCTCCTTTATCTCCGTTTCCACTTCCCCCCTTTCTCCACTAATCGCAGTCCCTTACTGTCCCCTACCATTTATCCTCCCACTCTCTCTCTCTCATACACCTCGTCCCCATCCTTCTCCTCTCCCTCCACTCCCCCTCTTCCCCGCCCACACGACCCACACTACCTACGCAAACAAGAACTCTCAGCCAACCACTACGCACCACCACCCAACCACTAACTCCCACGTACATCTCAGCTACTTATCCATACCTTCTTTCCGAACTTTTCCGTCCCTACTCCCCCCAATTCCTTAATACCGCCCCCCCTTACCATCTCTTATACCAGTCTCGTCAATTCATCCACTACTTCTCCATTTTGCTGTATGCTCAATTTCCTCCCATTTTTTCCTCCCGTATCTACTCCCGCTACCTTTGAAAAGATCAAAAACCTGGCACACTTTAATGAATCACCGGTGTGACCCATAACAGCAGGAAAGCATGGTCTACTATTCGAAAGCTCGAGGGGATCCAAACAGAAACCTCCACAGCAGCCAAATGTCACACCCAACCAAGTTGCCCCACAAAATGCTTTTAAATGGCAAGTGCAGCAGGAAACCCAAGAAGATCAAACTCGACCATAAGAGGTATAGCAGCGACCCTAGTTTCACTCGCCCCTTCAACATGGACGAATGGATCCGGCCATTGCTAAAACTTCAACCAGGAAAAGCATAGGCCTTGACACACATCTCTACTGAGCAACTAAAAAATCTGGCCCAGTAGCAAAGGAAGGGCTTCTTGAGCTCTACAATTGCTGCCTTATCCCCCAGGTTCCCAAAGACTGGGAAAGCACCTGGTAGGGCACTCCTAAACATGGGAAAGATCATCCAATCAAAAGAGCTACAGACCTATAACACTCCTTAGCCATACCTACAAGCTCTTGGAACGCTCCTGCTCAATCGTATAGCACCCTGTGATAGACGGAAAAACCTTCATACCAGACAGCAGTTTCGGCCAGGCAAAATCAACAACCAAGACAAGTACTCAACCAAACTCAACACATTGAGGATCGTTTCGAGAAGGGTATGGTAAACGGAGCTGTGTTCGTCGACTCTCAGCAGAATACAACACTGTTAATCACAGATGCCTACTCCATAAGATCCTGGAAATTACCCAGGACATTCGCTTGACGTAGCTATCCGAGGATTGCTGGCAACAGGATGTTCTTTGTTTAACTAGGAGCGAAGAAGAGTCAATGGCGTAGGCTCAAGAATATACCACAAGGGAGTGTGCTTGCACTCCTCCGGTTCAACATATATCCAACGACCAACCTAGGAGTGCAGGAACCTGTGTTTTATTATGCAGACGATCTTGGAATTATCCCACAGGATGCTGACTTCACAGTTGTTGAAGAGAGATCTTCAAAGCTTTGGATGAACTGTCTCCTTATTATGAGGAAAACAACCTACGTGCAAATCCATCTAAGAAACAGGTGTGTGCTTTTCCATCTGCGCACCGTGAAGCCAAACGTCAGACTTAAGTTACCTCGTCTGGAACTCCCCTGGAGCAGTGTGATAATCCTGTCTACCTATGAGTTAGCTTGGACCGCACTCTCTCTTATAAGACCCAACATTGAGAAGACGAAGAGTAAAGTCTGTTCATGCAGTAAAAATCTTGAACAAATCACTGGCACTAGATGGGGTGCACGCCTCACATACCCAATGATCGACGGCACTTGCCTGTGCTACTCCTGTGCAGAGTAGGCCGCCCTGTATGGGAAAGATCAACCCATGCAAGAAGCTTGATCCAGCTAAAGCCCTCCTGCCGGTTATCACAGGATGCCTCCGTCAAAACACAAACGGAAAACTTATACGTCCTAGCAGGAATTGCCCACCGACATCCGTCGTAGCGTAGCGAGCTGCAAGAGCGTAGCTGCCAAGTACCCAATGTGAAGACCCATGTCTGGACAGATACTGCTGCCAACCGCCTTAAATCTAGAGAGAGTATCTAAGCAAGTCCAACCTCTTGAAAACAGTCTCTAAGGGGGTAAAGAGAGTCGCCTTGTGGAAAGAAAGGAACTTGCCATCAACCAAGTAAACTCTATCGGTATGAACCTGGTGAGCACTCGCCACAGGAGCTGACTCCTCATGGGTGAATGGCTATGCCTCAATTGAATGAAGAACCAGAATTGACGATCTAAGGTTTCCTTGCAGAAGTTGGGGCTATATGGAAGCAGATCAGGATTCTTACTGTGGTTGTGGAACAGCACCCACAGAAATGAACACCTCTTGGTCTGCCCACGCTGGAGCAACATGCACAAAACAAGGACCTGCGGAATTCAGTGAAGCAGCCAGACGTTGTACCCGGACCCATCTCTGGCTGGATCAATTTGAGAACCACAGTGTTTAAGAAGAAGAAGCTTAGCGATGTTATATGGCCAACGTTAAACTTTACTCGGAAGCAGCATTTTAAATGGTAAAAAAAAAATTGAAACAGGTCCAAGTTATGCATTTTTTGGATATTAATTGATAATCTTAAAAATTGAAATTGTCTTGAATCAGTTTTTAAAAAAATCCAAGGTCTAAATCAATGTATAACTTCATTTGTTGTGGTATTGCAGAGTTGTCTGTTTTAATTTCATTATTGTACAATGCTTAAACAGTAAGTTATTTATGCATGTTATAATTAATTAACAGTAAATTTCCTTTCAGGTTCCCAACTGGGGGAATCGGGAATGCTTTCTCATGGAGTAAGGCGTCGACTTAAATGTTAAGGGTCAGCCTAAATAGTACTTTAATGTCAAGATATTTAGCTTATTAGCCACAGGTAGATCACTGGGATAAACTTGGGGGGTAGGTTCACTCCAGGTAAAATAGCTCTATTTCATCCACTTCATGTTTTATTAGGCTCCCACAGATATGTTCACTGGGGAGGTGTCTTGGTACCTCACTGGGTCCCCAAGTTTGCTTAATCTTGTACTCCTTCTTTAGATTCTCCACTAAGAAAGTTTGGCTGTAGGGATAATTCATCTAAGTCAGAGTTACTATACCCAATATAATATGGCTGATTCCTTCAGGCACGCTGATTTGTATGAAATGAAAATGTTATTAATAAATGAATGAATATATTGTGTCCCTAATAACCGACACATAACGCAAAATGGTTGTGCAGGCCCCTTTATTTTTGTCTTGGGAACTGTCTGTGGGCCAAATAAAACTTGCACAATTTCTTGAAAAGGAATGAAATGCACTTCAATTTCTTTTCCCCAATATCAGTATAATTGATACAAGCTAAAGATATTCAACATCGGCCCAATATGTTAGAGAGAAAAAAACTTCAGTTCCTTTTCATCTGGGAATGAGGGCGACATTTATTGCTACGCAGTTGATAGGATTCAAGGTGGTATCACCTCTCCAATTTGGATTGAGTAATTGGTTCATGACCTAGCACAAAATACCTATCCTTGTTCACAGATAAATAAATCTTGCTCTATAGTGTGTGTTCAATTAACTTGGAATATATATTCATCATTTATTGAAGGGGACGACGGAAAACAAAAGTCATGAAAGAAAAAGTTGTTTGGCAAACTATGACCTAACATAACTTTGGTGCAGAACCAAAATCTGTAACTTAGTGCTAACTCCATTTTCTATTGAATGTACAACCATTTTCGAAAAGATGAAGGTCAGGGTATTTAGAAACCTATATGAAATAGGTACTAAACTGCGTTCCATTACATTTCTGCGATTACTTTAAAAAGATGCTGTTTATGAAAAGTGGATCTTAATTCCACATTTTTCCCTGGCATGGTTATCAGCATAATCCAGCGAGGATACTCTTACATAACCTGGACATATTAGGGAAGTAAGGACATGTATGTTATGATCAAAGAATGTCACACAAGATTTATCTCTGAGAAAAGATCATATTCATCAAACATTTGAACAATCACTTCCTCTCTTAAAACCACAAAAGGTCAAATGCGCAAAGGAGACCATAAAAGTGAGCAGGACAGACGTCATAACTCGCCTAAGTATTTAACACAACACCGTA
>JAMKCH010005497.1:0-43613 GCA_023653785.1 Ophioderma brevispina
GAGAGGGTGGCGTGTTTTTGGGGTGTTGGGCGTGGGTGGGGTGGGGTGTTTTGTAGTTGCATTTATCGATGTTAGTGATCGCGACATTCAGTGTTAGCTCTTTTATTCATCCGTAGTACAAGTTTCGCCTGTTTTGAATATTAAAAACCACAAAGGTCACCAACACGTCAAAACAGCGTGCCCAGTACCGTGTGAAACCTGCATACGGCGTGCGTATTTTTTTTTTTTAATTGCAGATTCCGTCGTCGTGCTGATAATGTCGCCGGCGACATTATTATAAATCGTCTGTGTAACTCATACTACAGCTCCGTCAAGTTCATAGTTATATATAAAGATAATTCTTTAAGTGAAATATACACCTGACACCTTGAATGACAAAAATTTTAGCAAAGTGACATTGGGACTGTGTGGAAAAAAAGCCATTTACCCCGGTACTTCTAACACAAAACTGCAAGGTCAGAATACCTAAGTTGAGAATCCGCTTTTCTCAAAGATATCTTATGAACAATGAATAAAACAAGATGCTTAGAATTGTGAAATGCACCTTAAACTTGTTGAATACTTACACTGATTGTGGTTTAGAGTACAGTTCAGTTATATGAACTGGCCGGCCGGCCATTATAGCAAATGCTCAGAAAAAAGTTTTTGATGCGGAATTTTTTAAAAATCCAACCATGCGGATTTGCATCCTCATGGGACATACAATAGCGTATGGGGTGTTGGCCCATTCTTTATTTTTTAAAATGTTTGGTAAAAAATTGCCAAAAGGTCAAAATTGTCCAAAAATAGGTAAATCAGTGGTCGAAATTGCATTCTTTCTTCAAATCTATCATAATATGTACATTTACATTCAAAGGAGTCTATTGTTAAGATTGATCTAATGGAAGTCATTCCAATTGTGATCATTTTGGGGTCAAATGCAAAAAGGTCAAAATTGTACCAAAAAATAGGTAAATCAGTGAAATGCATTCATTCTTAAAAAACTATCAGAACATGTCCATTTTTTACTTCACAAGAGACATCTTTAAGTAATATTATGGAAGCCATTTCATGTATTAATTTGTTTTGGGCAAAATGGCCAAAAAAGGTCCAAATAGAGTTCCAAAATAGTAGAATCAATCATTTGCCTTCCTGTTCTCAAGCTGTTTTTTCATCAGAACATGTGTATGTACATCCCAAAGGACCAAAATGGCGGATTGATTGCTAAGCCATTTCATTGGCCCTATTCTGTGGTCAAATTGGCCAAAAACACATCAAATTTGTCCCAAAAATCCATAAATGGCCAAACATGGCCTTCCTTCTCAACAATTCATAACTGGAAATAGGTAAATTTTCTTCCAAAGAACTTACATACTGAATAGAGTATAGTCATTTCATGACACGTTGTAAGGTCCAAATGGCCCCAACAAGTTTTCAAATTTGTCCAAAATTATGTCAAATGGCCAAACCAGTTCAAATTTGTCCAAAATAATCAAATTAGTCACAACACTCTTCTCAAAATAGCTTTAGGGAACTCATTCATTTAATTCCCAAGGACAGTGGAAAAAGTAAATAATGCTGCCTTTTCAATGACCCACATTTTGGGGTTAAATGTCCAAAAGGGGTAAAAATGTCCAAAATATGGTAAAACAGGCATAATTGCCCCTCTTTTCTAAATCTCACAATGGAATATAATTAGTTGGATACAATGCTAGGTATTCCACTTTTAACCCATTTTGGAGGTCACAATTGGGCTGAGGATCAAAATGAACTCCATATGGAAGGGGGTGATCCCTCAGATTTAGGTTCATATGGTCAAAAAAATATCAACTTAACTATGATTGATAATGTAATCATGCAGCAATAATTTTTCCCTAAGGTTTCATTTGTTATCCATTAAATTTACCCCTGCTCAGTCAAATTACAGGGATTGGTTTGCCAATTCTCAGATTTGATTGAAATTTACCATTTACCAACAAATGGGAAAATTAGCTCTCCTTGCCCTATTTGTCAAAAAATAACTCAGGCCATCGTTTCACAACAATCGCCAACATTAAGTTAAATGAGTTTGGCCATTATATGCCTTTTCTTGGAGGAGCAAAGAAATTAAATGGTTGTTTATTATTATGCCCTCTTTACGGTTACTCATATGCTATGAATACATCGAATTAAACAAAAATCCTAAGAACGCAGTCTATACCAAACACCCGATGTTATTATTTTCGTTATTCGTGAATAGCTATGGTCCTCCTCTTTCCCATTGCTACAAAATAGTACCAACATACCGAGTATTGCGTCAGAAATGAACGTCACTCAAGTCCTTTGAGTCTGAAATTTGTCCTATAAAGGCCCGAACTCCACATTTTTGCGCTAAAAAAAGTTAGGAATATCGGATTGTCACGGGGTTTTCAGCTCGAATGATGACAAATGTCTAACTTTCTATAAACATTGAGTTTTTAGAGTTAAACTGTTGCCTACTTTTTCCAAAAAACGCCATAACTTTCCTCGGGTGGCAACCACCCCTTACCCTTCGACTTCGATGGCAATACCCTAACCACTGTGAAGGTAAACTATCTGCACATTTTTTTTTTTCGCTAGAATGATACCTAAAACTTTTTAATGAAAGCTTTTGGCATTGTATCGCAGTTGATATGTTATTTTAATTTTGTTAGTGTATCAACAGGTCAGAATGATCATTTGGTAAGAAAGAACCAGATGTGAAAACAGTCACTTGTTTCCAATTTGGCGCATCGCAGTCTGGTTTAAATGGTCCAAATGTCACTTCTCCTAACCTGGTTGAGCAAAATTATTAAGGATTCTTTGTGCATTAGGCCTATTTCATTATTTAATGCTTAAATCCAACACTGACACTAGGGCCTGGGAATCTACCAGAACGGACAAGCTTGAATGGATATGTTTTTAGCTGCTATATTGATCACCTCGTGTCCGCCAAATTTAAAACAGAGCAGCCTACCTCAGACCCTTGATAGTTCACTGTGTATAACCATTTACTAAACTTTACAAAATACTTGTCAGTAGCCTAGAATAAATTATCGTGGAATAAATTACTTACAATTTCCAATTGAGAACAAGATAAGGAAGGAGAATGTCCTTTAACTTAACATCCAGAATCTAGAAAAATCAACACCCCTGGCCCTAACACCTATCTTTACATAATCCAAAGAATCTATATAATTCACAGGTAATGATTAAAAATATGGACAAGTCACACATTTTATCAATTGGTTTCCCATTTTAGTTGATTTTGATAAATTTTTGGGGAAATTTAAATTCTTGTCCCATTTTTTCGACTCCAAAATCTGATGAACTGGCTTAGCAGTCTATATACCATTTTTACTTACGGCCTCCGTCACACAGGCAATTTTGCTGAAAACCACTTCCAGACTGCTCCAGACCTGGTGCCGGATTTGGCCTTTTTGAATCTAGCAGTTTGTTTTTTTTTTCTTTTTTCATGTTTAGATTTGCCAGGTCTAGGACTGTTCGGCTGTACAGTCTCTGTAGTCCTCACACCCATTTTTTGCTGGAAAACCGCTTCCAGACTGCTCAAGACTGGTGCCGATTGGCCATTTTTTTTGTTTTTTTTTTTTTTTTCAGAAAATCTGGCGTAATTTTCCTTTTCATTCAGGTGTAGTTGTGTTGGCCAAGTCCTGGGACTGTCCTGTACAGTCTTTCTGCAGTCTTTGTGGGTCGGGAAGTTAGGTGCACATGTGAAAAACCCCCACGATTTTTTTCTTGCAGCTTACAAAAGCGTTGCGGGTCTTGGCATAGGGAAGGCCGGCTTGAACACATGAGCGGTTTGGGAAAGGTAGCCGATGAGTTGGTTGCGCATCATGTTGGTTGTTGTGCATTGGAAGGTGGTCGGGATGAAGTCTGCTCCAATCGGGAGAGAAATGCAAAGCTCAACTGGACATGTTAAACGTCGACTAACGGCGGCGACTACAGAAAAATAAGTCGCCGACTCGCAGTCTTGGACAGAAACTTGTGCAGTCGTGTTAAGGTCTGCGGACCGATGAGAACTGAAACAAGTGACTGCTTGATTGCCTACTGCTCGGCGTGAGATCCTCTGTCTTGGTAATTTGACAGACTGCAGCCGATTTGAAGAATGTGGGTCTTGTGTATAGTTGGGAAGAGGTGGGTCGCGTCCGGGTGTCTTTCATGTGACGGTACCCTTCTTGGCGTCAACAACTCGTCGACCAATCAACGAGCAGTCATGATAGCGACATGTCACAACTTGCCGTCGTTTCAAGGTGGCGGATAACGGGGGGACTGAACAAGTGCCGTCGCCAATTAAAACAGGCTGGATCTTGTTGATTCAATTCCATGATGCTGTCGCCTATTGCTAGGCGATTCGTTGACGACAGGGATAACCGCAGGACTTAATATCCCTGGTCGGGATAAAAATTTACATTTTCAAGTTTGAACAAGGACTGTAGCCGATTTGAAAAAATGCGGTCTTGCGTAGTCGGGGAAGTGTGGGTCGGGAGCTGTCTTCTGTGTGGACTATACCGTAGATTAGATCCCATGGGATGTAAACGCATCTATTCTTTTGACCCTACTGTGCAAAAGAAGACATAATGTACATGTAAGAGTAAGACAAAAGTGATCTCACCCATTTTATTGATTTAGTGATTAGTTTTGGATGAGTTTGTCCCAGTTATTCCATTGACTAGAATCGATAAAGTTAAATAGCTAGCACTCTTTTCAACTGATGAAAAGGCAAAACATTTTATATGTCCTTACTTTTTTAAAAGAGGGGCATTATTAATGGCTTGGTATTTCAACCCAAATCTGTCAAGCCAAACTAGCTTTCTTATTCATTTATTATGACACTTGGGATGTAAGTGATTTGAACCCATTTTGACAATTTTGACCTTATTTTGGTCATTTGGATCTAAAAAATGAAACTAGAATGACAAGCCCACTAAAGTTACTTATGACGTTTCCTTGAGATATAACGGCAAATGTTTCCTTGAAAAATTTTGAAAACGAAAGGTATGGACTGAGTATCCATTTTGGCCAAATTTACCCCAAAATCTATAAATCGGTATGACTTCCATTTTTATCCCACTTAAATATGGGACCCCTTGATAGGTAATGGACATGATTTCTAATGAATTATTTAAGAAATGAATGTATTTTCGACTGATTTACCTATTTTTGGACAAATTTGACCCTTTTTGGACATTTTGACCCAAAAATTTATAAATTGGAAAGGCTTCCATTATATTCACTTAAATAGGCCTCCTTTTGACGGTAATGGACATGTTCTGATCGATTATTTTAAGAAAAATTTTTTTTCATATTTTTACTGATTTACCTATTTTGGAAAATTTTGGCCATTTGAATCCCACTAATTTGATAAAGGGGATGAAGTAAAGGGAGACGTCCACGTAAATTACTAGACTACTTTGATATAGCGGTGTACAATTGTACATGTTTGATAATTATTTGAAGAAAGGAATCATTCGAATGAGTTACATTTTTTGGGACAATTTTGAACCTTTTTGGCCATTTTTTTAACCTAAAATAAAAAATTAAAGGCCAAAACCCCGTACGTTGATGTACATCCCATTGTGGTGGTATTGAATCACTAGGTTGGACCTTTACAAACAACGCCGTCAAAAGTCATTATTTAGGTCCTTTGGCCGGCCGTCTAATAGGCACATTGTAATGCGTTTCATTTAAGATCTTTTTTGATTGTTCGATCGTCTTACAAGCTATTGGTAGACTGTGCGAGAAATGTGATGGCAAATGTGTGATTTGTGTTCGTATGTGCGTCCTGTGACCCTGGTTCGAATCTGTGATGAGTGAAACTATGGCTCGTATCAAGGCAGATGTGTGATCTGTGGAGGACCTGGAGTCTCTGATGCATACTACTGTAAAGAAGGCACCATTACAAGAGAAAGATGTAAGTATTCAAGATGAGGTTTTCTGAGATTAGTTAACAAAAAATGCGGAATATATATAGAGAGGATTCGTAAAACTCAAGGCCATTCAGTGATTGGAATAGCAAGAAGGAGATCAGGGCTTTTCTGAAATTTTAGAGGGGCAGACGGAATTGCCGAACAAAGGGGGGGGCAACGCCACAACGTAAGCCCGGAGAGCGGGCACAATTGACGGAGGCCCGAACAGGCTAGATCCCCAGCAGGAACTCATCCCCGCACGACAAACCAGTGACCAGCGCGCAGCTGGTCGTATGAGGAGCGCCACCCGATGGCCTGACCCCATCGGCGAAAGCCCGACCGCGGCCGTTGTGGTCCCCCAACCCTACCCCGGACACTGTCGCTCCTACACTCCTGGATCTGCGTCTCCCCTGCAGCCCCATGCCCCCGAAGCTCGGCACTCACCATCCAACCCCGGTCTATATTGACCCATAACATTGCGACTAGTCACGTGGCGCCTCAGAGAGCACCGAAACAGCCGCTGACGATTCTGTCAGCGGCCAAACCCACTCCCCCCACGCAAGTCTCGCGCGATCCGCGGGGTCTGCGCGAGGCTAGGTCCAACTCAGCCCGTCCACCACTGCGGCGCAGACGCACCTATTGCCGCGCAAACAGCCCTTACCCCCGCAATCTGCCCATCTTACAACGACGCCGCCGGAGAGGCAGCAGCAGCGAGAGGTAGGCATTGCGGCAGGCCGCTTAACCCCCAGCCTCGGCGACTCTTGGAGGCTGACCCGGGCCGAATACAGAGTGAACAGGTTCGCCACGCAGCTTCGTGAAATGCCACCTCAGTAAGACCCCGAGATTGAAACAACAAGGCGGTCTTACGCAGACCGCTGAGTCCCTGGCTCGCGTGGGCGCAAGAGTACCAGACCGCCACTACACCAACCGCCCGTATTACAGATACGGCCCCTGTAGACCCCGAATTCCCCCCGCATCCTATCCAACAGATCCCCAGAGCCCCTCGTCGCCCCCGACTAGCTTGCGACTACTACCGAGAGCGCGGTCCCACCTCCTCTACCCGTGTACCAATCGCGCCACCCGCTCCTGTAGAACAGAACGGGGTTGGCTAACGGACAAAGGGGCACATGCCCGAAACAAGAAACCTACTTCCAGGTGGAGCGACGGCACGCTGACGCAAAAGCGAGTGGCCGACCCAGTGACTGAAGGCACCGGAGCCTACGGCATTGCCGAAAACTGGTGGGGGATAAAATGGATAAATAGCACAAGATGAGTGCGTTATAGAAGCTGTGGTAACATGATTCCCTGAGACCAGAAATGCAGTAGGTCCATACCACCTGATTGGTTTTTTTTTGCCCAAATGTATGCATTTTTTTCGCCTGATTTCAGTGTTGTTTGGTCGATATTTTCATCAGTTTTGATTGGTTGTTTTTTTTTTTTGATTGGAAGGAAAGTTCAATTTCATTGCCGTGATCTAGGTTTTTCCCCTTTTGTTTCTTATTCACAGTTGAACATTTGAATGCATTGGAAAAATGAGGTGTTGCTGCATAACAATGCATTCACGTCATGCAAGGGTATAGTTTTGTTTAGGAGAATGAACGTGATTAGGTCGGAAACTTCCGGAAAAACAGAAACCTATTTTTCCGGAAGGAATGGAAGAAATGGTTAAAAAGGGGTTTCTTCCAGTGTCTTCCGGGAAGAGAAAGAAAACTGGAAGAAATTGAGAAGGAAACCTGGAAGAAATAGAATAAAGAAATGTATTATGAACAACAAACTAAATTACACCATATTCATCCGCTTTGCACTTCAAATCATCAAGGCTACTAGTTTAGTTAGTTTATTTTACAATGTTTTTTTTTGTCAAAAATTAAATTTACAAGTTATAGCATGTTAGTACACCTTGCAAGTAATAGTTAAATTTGGTTCACAATTTTGTTTTGTATTGCAATAAAATTATACAGATGATAATGGTAACCCCATTTTCCATGTGCACATTTTACTTTACAGTTGTAATGTTAGAGATGCAAACAATGAAAAAGCTTTTTAAAAATCTGTATGCAAAATTTGTTAATTTTAAAACCCAATCATAAAAGTAGCAAACCGTTATTGTTCTTGTTTTACATGTGGTGTATAATAGATTGAAACTTTGTATTGCTTAGTGGGGGAGAACCTGGGTTAGGGAAACGCACACAACATGTGCTTTAAAAGAAATTGAGAATGTTCAAGTCTTTACAAGAGTCTCTGGCAACATGCATGAATGCTTGGCCTTGCTGGTGTAAAAAGTGTCTAACAGTTTTATCCAGTAATTTATATTATTAATTTAGGCCTTGTGAGCTATTTGTCAATGTGAGGTTAATTATATGCAATTGCAGGGGTCGGTCTTCTACACAGGGGGGTCCTGAATGGGTGATTTTTAAATTATTTCACTGTAGTTCATTCATTGTATAATTTTAAACCAAAAGTTAAGTCCTTGGCATTAAAATAACTTTTAAATGACCCTTGTTTAGTTTCTTCCGCTTTCAGTGGAAGAAACTGGAAGAAAACGGTTTCTTCATAGTGGAAAAAAAGTGCGAAAAACGCGTTTTTTCCACATGTGGAAGAAGAAACTGGCGAACCTGAACGTGAATTAAGTGTTGTGTAAATTAAGCTCCCACATTGGTGCCAGATCGAGCTCTCATGCTAATGGCGAAATCTTGCAGGAGCGAATAGGAAAATTCATTGATAACCTTAACTGACTGATGAAAGATGAGAGTATTGTACAGTAATAAATGGGTTCTTTTTATTAAATAATGATATTGTATCTTTTTAATAGGAGTGATGTCCGAAAATTGTGAACTTGGCAGCTCTAGACGGGATTCTTTTATGAACGCAAAAAGTATTGGTTTCAAGAAAAGTGTCACTGATTGCTTAATTCAACACTTCACTCATGAACTGCAAGATGCTTGTTCAGATCTTTTGGACATATTTTGAAAAACAATAGTTCAAGGTCCAAATTTGGCAATTGTTGTAGCAAAGGCTATCACTCAAAATATTGATAAAAATCAAATGGGATTAATTTTAATCTTGGAAACAATTGCTTCCTCTATGTCTTGAGTATACAGTATGCAAAGTCTATTACTGAAGTTGCTCTGTTTTCTGGTTCAATCAGAAGAGTAACGAGCACACCTGGTCCAGAAAAATACTTTTTCTCCAGAACGCAAACAAACTTTCCCAGAAAGAAAGGAGGACAGATTCCCACTATGCCTTTGCATTTCATGTATTTGAAGCCAACCTTTGCTGTAAACATTCCAAATTTCCCTTCAAATTCCAAAATTTTCCTTCAAGATACCACTTCCTTGAAGAGAAACTCCCTACTCCACATTTTTTTATAAACATGCCAGACCACTTGTCGCTCCGACACAAGTGAGCAGTTTGTAGGCAGCGTTGCCCGTTACCATACTTTTCAAACCATTGGCAGAAAAAAACAAGTTCATGCTACTTTTATGGGAATGTAGCATATGAATACCTTTGCAGAAAAGTAAAAAAGGTGAGACAAGGCCGGAGAAACGAAAGACTTGGTATAATAATGATAGTTAATGGGGAAATATGTGACAAAATGGCAGCTATTTGAACTTATTACCTTCTTGCACAACTCGCCTGATGGTATATGCAGCACTTAGCAGACAGACCAGAAATACTTTAGGGACAGCATCAAGAAATGTATGTGCTTTGATACCATCATTGTTGTAAGAAAATTATATAAGAGAAAAAAAAGTGTTGTTTGGCGTTACACCGGACCGACCCTACAAAAAAACTGCCGACCAGTTTAAGCAATTAGCACAAAATAAAAAAAAAATATTCTGCCAACCGACACATTATTCATCCAACAATTTAAAAAAACACAAAAACTACAAACACAAAAGACGAAAAAAAATAAACAAAGCAAATCTACAACAAGTAAAATAAAAGATCCTTGCTATGTCATTGAAAAACAGCTTATAAATAGTAGCATCTTGTATTCATTTTAGAAGAGGGTAAAACATTGCAGAAGATCAACATTTTTTTTTTTAATGACCCCGGAAGACCCTGATATTGTCTTCCTTTATGCCAAACCAACATATTTTTTTAGGCCCAAGGGCATAAATTAATTGAGTGTGCGGGCGAAGAGTGTGATCAAAATCTTGACAAAACCTCCAAATTGACCAAATCAAAAGACTCTTAGGCCTGTATTTAAAAAAGGATTAGTCCTGGTTTAACTCTTAGTTCAGGACTAAGTCCAACCTAGAAGGACCCCTAAATTGTGTTTCGGTATAGTTTAATGCTAAAAATGTGATGAAACAAAAGTATGGGAGGCACAAAAATTTAGAACTTTGTTGATAACAGTGTTTCCTCTTTGGGTATATTCATATTAAAAAAATAATTAAAATTAGAGGGGTCACTTCTTAAGTTGGTCGAGGGCCGCAGTGCAGTGAGTTCCGAGCGATCCTGAATGTCATTTTCTTTAAAATTAAAACAAAAGGTCATTCAATTTCTTTTCCCTGAATATCTTGTGACCAGTGATAAAATTACTACAGTGACTCCAGAAAATAATGGAGCTATTGGCTATTCGTAATCCAATTGGGCATTCGTTAATCCAATTGGCAGTAAATGGACATGCACTGCAGCTCTTTTTGTATCATGAAAATTCAGAGGCCCTTTTAAAATTTTTTTTGTTTGCCATGCAAATGAAATATTACATGTGTATCATGCCCAGATTTGCTTGAGCTGTCATGTTCACGAATAAATAAACATCAAATTCTAGCTGTGAGTTCAACTAAACTTTGACCCTTATTTCATCACTTATGGAAAGTATGCAAAGCATAAATAAAAGTCATGAAAATATTGTTTGGCAGCTGGGACCTACTCTTTGATGACAGAACCAAGACCCGTTACTTATTGCTGAATGGGAAGAGTTTTCTTAGCTCATAGTGATAGGTCAGATGCAAAACGGGCGGTGGGTTTGTTTGATTTTTTTTTTTTTTTTTTCTAACAAAATGTGGGTTTAAACTGACTAGAAAATGGGGTTTACACGCACAGTTATGGGTTATGGTCCTCACACAGATGTATAGCTTAGAGTTGTTTTTTAACGCTTTTTTTTTTTGCCTTTTGACATGAAATTTCAGCTTAGTTTATTAGTTTGCTATTTAAAAACAGTTGTTACAATTTATATCAATCTGGCTGGTAAACAAAGTGAAGACATTTTTTTCCATCTGGAAAATGCAAGCTATACTGTGCTTCTGCAACTGGAAAGGCTAATGAAATTGCCATGATGCATTTCCACATTTGTTAAAAGATTCAGATTTGTAATTTTAAGGAAGATAAAGAAGAGGATGTACCCATTAAATGTTAACTGTATGATTATCTTTTACTCAATTTAGTTGACAGATTGACCATTTGCACATTGACTATGATTTTGCACCCTTTTATGCAACTTTTTGCCAAGGTTGGTGACTTCATATGCTCTTGGGTGACCTACCATGCGTATTTTGTGGGCGTAAAAGGGCCAAGGTCAGATTATATAATTGCTTGGTGTATCCACATTATGTTGTATTGATTTTCATGACCACTTGGATACAATGGTCTTTTGGTAGGTCCCAAATTGTGATGACCTCATGTGATCTTGGTGACCTAATGTGACCTTTGTGGCCCAAAGCTCAGAATTATCAAATTAATTGGTGTTTTTTTTTTTTTTTTAATATTTGATAAAATCAAATGGGAATTAACTTTTAATCTTTGACATCTGCTTCCTCTACTTTGTCTTGAGTATACAAGTATGCAAGTCTTATTACTGAAGTTGGCTCTGTTTCTGTCATCAGAATAAACGAGCACCCTGGTCCGAAAAATATACTTTTTCTCCAGAAAGCAAACAACTTCCCAGAAAGCAGGACAGTTTCCCACTATGGGGCCTTTAGCATTCTGTATTTTGAAGCCAACTTTGCTGTAAACATTCCAAATTTCCCTTCAAATTCCAAAATTTTCCTTAAGATTACACTTTGTCATTTTCCCTTGAAGAAACTGCCCTAATTCCACATTTTTTTCTAAACTCCAACACGTTGCTCAGACACAACGTGAAGCGTTTTTAGGCAGCGTTGCCCTACCATACTTTTCCCAACCATTGGCAGACAAAGTCGCATGCTTTCTGGGAATGTAGCAATGAATACCTTTGCGAAAGTAAAAGGTGAGACCAGGACTGAGAAAGACTTGGTATAATATGTATTTATGGGAAGTTGTGACAAATGGCAGCTATTTTGCTTACAACCCTTCTTTCACGCTCATGATGGTATATGCGCAACTCGGCAGACAGAAATACTTGGTGCAGCATAAAATGTAATGTGCTTGATACCATATTGTTTAAAAGAAATTATATAGATAAAAAAAATTGTTTGTTTGCGTAACCCGACCGACCTAAAAAAAAACTGCCGACTCAGTTTTTATCAATTAGCACAAAATAAAAAAATATTCTGCCAACCTGACCCATTACTTTCATCCACAATTAAAAAAAAAAAAAATTACCAACACAAAGACGAAAACATAAAACAAAGCAACAAACAAAGTAAAATACAGATCCTTGCTATGTCATTGAAAAAGCTTTAAATGTAGCCATCTTGTATCCATTTTAGGGTAACACATGAGAAGATCAACATTTTTTTTTTTTAATCTGACCGACCGACCCTGATATTTTTTTCTCCGTTATGCCAAACAAACATATTTTTTTATGCCCAGTGGCATAAATTTAATTTTAAGTGTGCGGGAAAGTGTGAGCCAAAATCTTTACCAAACCTCAATTGACCAAACCAAAAGACTCTTAGGCCTTATTTTAACAAAGGAACTTAGTCCTGGCTTAAATCTTAGTCCAAGACTGAGGTCCAACTAGAAGGACCCCTACATTTTGTTTTTCTTAATATTTTAATGCTAAAAATGTGAAACAAAGTATGGGAAGGCACTCAAAAATTTAGAACTTTGCTATTAACAGTTGTTCCTCTTTGTATATTCTATTTTAAAAAAATCATTAAAATTAGAGGTGTCCTTCTTAGTTGTTAGAGGCAGTGGCGTTCCGAGGACGTCAATGTCATTTTCTTTAAAATTAAAAAATGTCATTCACTTTTCTTCCCCTGACTATCTGTTGACCAGTGATACCTACACATTGACTCAGCAAATAATTGCACATTGGTATTCGTGAACCATTGGCATCAGTATCCAATTGGCATTCAAATGACAATGCACTGCAGATCTTTTTGTATCATTAAATTCAGACTATTGTTATTGCCCATGCAAATGAAATATTCCAGTGTTATCACTGCCCAATTTAGATTTGATCTGTCCTTGTTCACGAATAAATAAACCTCAAATTCTACTGTGAGTTCAACTAACTTTGACCATATATTTCATCACTTATTGGAAAATGATGCAAAGATAATAAAAGTCATGAAAATATTGTTTGGCAAGCGTTGACCTAACAGCTTTGTGCAAACCAAACCCGTAACTTATTGCTGAATGGGGAGAGATTTTATTGCTCATAGTGATAGGTCATTGCAAAACAGTGGTGTTTGATTTCTTCTAACACATGGGTCAACTGAATAGAAATGGGGTTACCAGCAAGTTATGGGTTATGTTCCAGCAACAGAGTTGCTATAGTTTTTTTTTAGCTTCTTTTTTTCTTTTTCCCTGAATTTAGCTAGTTTATTATTTTGCTCATAAAACATTGTTACAATTTAATCATCTTGGGCTGGTAAACAAATTGAAAGACATTTTTTTCCATCTGGAAATGCACGCTCTCACTGTGCTTCTGCAACGGAAGAGCTAATGATTGCCTGATATTTCCCAGATTTGTTAAAAGATTCAGATTTGTAATTTTAAAGTAATAGAGAGTAAGAGAGGATGACCAAATGTACTGTATGATTACTCTTTTACTCATTTAGTTGACAGATTGACCATTTGGCACATTGCCTATGATTTTGCACATTTATGCACATTTTGCACTGTTGGTGACTTCATATGATCTTGGTGACCTCATTTTTCCTTTTTGTGGGCGTAAAAGGGACAAAGGTCAGAATTATATAATTGCTTGGTGTATCCACATTATGTGTATTGATTTTCATGGACACTTGGATACAATGGTCTTTGCGTAGTGTGCCCCACATGTTGATGACCTCATGTGATATTGGTGGACCTCATGGACCTTTGTGACCCAAAGCTCAGATTATCCAAATTACTGGTGTATCCATATTTGACACCTCATGCATATTTATGAAGAAAATTGTTCATGCTAGTCATTGGCTGATTCCTTATACGCATGCTTATTTCATAGGGAAATAAGATTGGACTATTTCCCTACAACCTTGGCCCAGAGTCACAGTGAGGTGTAAAAAAACAAATACATGTTATATCGGGAAAATGGGGGCACATTATTTTCCCTTGGTACTGGCTACGGGCCTCTATCACCCCTCACTCTCGGGTTCGGG
The DNA here is from genome assembly GCA_023653785.1 of Ophioderma brevispina. NCBI lineage: Eukaryota > Metazoa > Echinodermata > Ophiuroidea > Amphilepidida > Ophiodermatidae > Ophioderma > Ophioderma brevispina. The sequence continues at coordinate 14,384 of JAMKCH010005497.1, forward strand.
GTGATAGGCCTTACCAGTACTCAAGTCGGGAAAATAGTGTCCTACACTATTTCCCCTCTAAACCATGTAGTATTTGTATATGTTGATCGATTTTCCATGACACTTGCACAAATGGTCCTTGACACTGGATATAATGGTGTTTGTGACCTCAGTGACCTTGTTTCCCATTCCACAAACTGCAATAGCAGACAGTTTCGCAACATATCAATAATGTTGCCTTCTGTCTTGTCTCAATATGTTACCTAAGGCCACTTGTATTCAATTTTCCATATCTTGCGCATACACAGACCCCCAGAAAGTAGGGCGGTAGCCGTAGTGCTATGACCTGTGCCAAAATAGACGAATTTGAACGATCCACACAATGCATCTAGTGTTAAGTGACTATCCATCGGGAACTTGTACAGCTCAAGTCAGCTTAAAAACATTACCAGGTTATATTAAATGGCGGCAGGAGGGGTCTCCATTGATGTTGAGGCGCGAAGGTATATACTTCGATATCGAGAGCATTGGCCGCTGCAATACTCTCGATCAAGTAACGGGGTGGGAAACAAACTTGCCTGTTTTGATGGTAGGATTTGAGAAGCAATAATGCATATTGCAAAGCCCTATTCAAACTGTGCTAATATTGATGGTTGTAACCATTAATTTGTCGAGTTTTTTGTTTATAGCTTCAGAATGTAATGGATTTGAGGGCTCAATTTCAGGACGACAATGAGGAAAAATACGCTTTCATCTGATATCAAAATCGATAATACTTTCCGGTTAAATCAGGGGGGGGGGGGCCCAAAGCCGATCGGAACACGCCAACTTTTATCAATACCAGAAGAAAACTTAACTTATTTGTGACGTTGCACAGCCGAACTGTTATCGTCCGGCAGGTGACAATTAAGGCATGGTTACGATTGAAAATGCCACCTTTTGTCGTAAATTTCACATCAGTGCCTCGGTTGTTTTTTGTTCCTATGAATTCGTCACATTTTGTAGATTAACTTCATGTGAAAAGGTACGTTGTATCTAGTGTTAAGCACTGTCCAGTGACGCAAACAACAAACAGAACTCTGGTACAAAGGTCCCTGATGGAAATGGCACTTTACAGGATGCATTATGGGGATCGTTTGCAATCTCTATTACCCCTAAGCCATCAAGGGCGAGTCAATCAAATATGATAGTGTACACACATGTGAAAAAAAATTCGCACTACACCCACTAATGGATTTCACCTTATAAAGAAAAAATACCCCCCCCCCCCCCGAAACAATACCAAAGTAAGTTTTGGCCAAAATATGCACCTTTTTGGACTCTGGCTGTTAAAAAAAAAGTTAGAAGTGATTAGAAAAAGTACCACCATTTCTTGATATCATGTGTTTTTAACCACCTTACACAAAACAAGTACTTGCCTGATTGCAAAAACAACCCTTTTTCTTGATCTTTTGGTCACAGACATGTTAAACTTGCATTTGTAAGAAATGGCAATCGTGGTATCGATATTGAGTCCCGAATAATTTTGTTTCAGTAGTTAAGCTTGTAGACTTAATATTTCTTAGTTTGTAGATCTGTGTAAATGAATTGTGGTATTTGTATTAAAACTGACAGAAAGAAAGGAGGAGGAAGTGTTTAGATGTCAACTTGTTACATTTGAGTGATAGGAAAGCATTGTATACACTGTTATTGGCATACAGAACTTGTGATTATCAAGCTTTGGGATTTTGTACGGTGTGTTATTTTGTGATACAAAAATAAACTTTATACAAAAATATGTCTTCGCATTTTGTAATTTTGCTTTTCTTGTACAGGCCACATGGTTGGATGCATGCTAGCGTGATTGTACTCCAATGATCTCCTGAAATAAATTCTGTGGAATGATTTATTGCCAACACCTCATTCCAATCCAGTTTAAGGTGGTGTACTAAAGTACCCCTACAGCACACCTTACCAACTCCAGAGAGCTTTTTTAATTGTTTGGATATTTTGAAAACAAGTTCTGTTGTCCATCACCATTACTAAAAATATAAAGCCTTGTGCAACAAATAATATGTAGAAAAGAGCATACAACAGGGAGAAAAAAAGTATAATAATAGGCCAAACTCAAAAATTATTTTATATAATTATATATATATAATACTTTTGTGTGTGTGTGTGTGGTGTGTGTGTGTGCATTAAAAAAAGCCAAATAGAATAAAATTCGGACGATGGGGGCCAAGCCTCGTTCAAACCGACAAAAATTATATCAAAGAAAATAAAGCAAGACAGAATGCAAACCAACACACCAATTGGTTGCTTTCTGCTTGCTGTGGGTCAGTCATGGGGTTTCCATGGACCCGACATACAACCGCGTCCTCGTCTGTTATTCATTACCAAAAAAATAAAAATAACCCTTATAGTGGAGTTGATTCTTCAGCTCCAAAAGTTTTGGAATAAGAAAATATTCCTTGACAAATATAAAAAAAAAAAAAATTTCAGAATTTTTCTGCCAGATTCGCTTTTACGGTTTAACCAACGGTGTCGTTCAAAATTGGAATTTCTTGGCCGCCCTCCCCGATCAAGCTCACCCTGGGTGCTGAAATCCAAAGTTTTAAAAATGAATTGAAAATAGAGTTTGCATTTTGCGTCAGTACTATGTGTAGTACCATAGGATTATGTGATAACAAATGTTGTGTGTTCCAGAAATTTTATTAGATGTGGGCTATAGAGGGTCATCTTTTGTAATAGTTTCAAAGATTTTCAAGGGGGGATTAAATTATGACTTTATCACACTGATCCCATTTTTGAAGAAAAGAAAATAATTAAAAAATATAGTATGACAACCAGCTGCCCAATGAAAAATCAAAAATGGACTACCATATGTTGAAAAATCATGGTTGACCATAACTCAGTTCAATTCTTTTTGAATTTAAAAAATGGGGTCTTTGGGTAAAAATTTTGCACATTTTTCTGAAAATTTGGAAAAAAATTCCCTCCAAAATAGGGGTCTTTGGGTGACACTGGTAATTTTTTTTAAACATATGGGGGTCTTTGGTTAGATTTAAAAAAAATATGTGGTCATTGGTGACACAATATTGAAAATAGGGTCTTACATATGCATCACCTCCAAAATAGGAGTCCCCTCCCCCCACCCAATTTCAAAGTACTGGTTCTGGTTTTAAAATCCATTCAAAGCAAACGCCCGAATGCATATCAAACATGATTCAAACACAGTCTAGTCAGAGATGGCTACGCTCAACTTCTGTGTCGTCTCCTCGTTTTGTTGAACTAAGGGACCAGCATTCAACATTTGCAGATAGATCATTTTCTTGCTATGCTCCAAACTCTGGAATCGGCTTCCTGAATGCATCAAGTGTGCTGGATCAGTTGAAATCTTCAAGAACTTAATGAAATGTCATCTATTTGAACTTGATAATAATGAACTAGGTTGTCCCCGGGTTCGCGATCACCTGGATTTTTTAAAGCACTACTTATTTGAAAACCGTTTTTCGCGTTACCTGGCTTGTGAGCCGCGTATCCGCTAACCAATCGAACTTGATCGCCCGCCCAAGCTACACCCACCCACCAAGTTTCATGACCGTACAACTCTTGGCCTCCGAGAAAAAGGGCGACAGACACACAGACAGACAGATGTGGCCTATTATATGTAGATAACTATTGTATGTTTATGCTCTATGTTCTTTGTATTTTTGTTGCCTGGTTTTGCAGCACCTTAGTGCAAATTTGTTTTGGTTTAGGCACTATGGTGATTGATTGACTTGATTCCATCCCATCTCCATCTGTTAACTTTTTACAATTTTAGTGTATTTTGCCAATCATAGCATGTAATGGCCTGGTATGATAGACAAGGCCCCTAGGAAAGTAGTGCCCAACATTGATGGGGCTACCCTATATTATGAATAGTCAAATAAAATGGTAACTCTCTTCGTGATGAAGATCATTATCCTTTCCACTGTCAACACTGTTACTGGTTCTTGCCACTTCAGTGTTTCTGTACATGCTCCATTATGACTATAGGACCAGAATGTAAATTGGTAAGACCTTTTCTTGAGTGAACTGGTAAGGTTGGCACCCCTCCCCCTATAGTCTCTGAACACCGGGTTAAAAACATGGTCTGAGTAAAAATAACTGGGCCACCCAGGCATGTACACTGGGCAAAGCGACATGGACCAGAACTGCTTGAGGATTAATGGACAAGTATCATTTGGTTGAACTTGTCAATATTTTGTGAGTAAGACGATAAGAGAGAAAATTCGTGGGTGTTATTTAAAAAGGGGAAGGGGAGGGACCAAGGGAGAGGATGAAAGGTCACCAAGGGAGGAGTGAAAGGGGGAGGAGGGGAGGAAGGATTGAGGGAAGGGGGGCTGGAAGGAAGGGAGAGCATGCAGAAAATTAGTATTCCTAATATGGTCCAATAAAAATCCCAAATTCTGGTCGAGTTCAGATGCTTCAGCATTGACAGTTGCAAAGGAGATCCCATAGTCCTTGCCTCCAAAACCGACAATGAAGAAAACGTGAAACTAATGTGTGAAGCGTCTAACTGAATCGAGTGCCCTATTCTCACCGTTGTAGGCGGGACTGTGAGTCTTTAGGATATATCTTTTGCCACACACGGTAAGCTATGTATGGCTGCATACTGGCCAGTACCATGTTAGGGAATGCTATAAGTGCTATAGTAAGCATGGTCGGGGTGTGTTCTTTGTTTGGGGGGTAGCAACTATGAAAAATGTCACATATTTTCATTCCATGATGTAAACAATAGTCTTTGGGAGTCAATTGAACAAAAACCAAACAACCATCCCCTACCCCACCAGAAGGTTGTTAATCAAATCTCCCAGAATGCATTGTGATTTGAAAGGCCATACACATGCACACAAATTGGGACTTTAGGGTATAGCTCATCAACTGAGGACATTTTGACATGACATGATATTAGGTTCGAATCCAGACAGGCGCACATTTTTTTCACAACACTCGTGCGTGGCCATCTCCAGGGAAAGATTAATAATGGTTGTGCTCCTTCCAGTGGCGGCGCCAAACCTTTTTTTTTTTGGGGGGGTGGATTTTTTTTTGGGTTTTTCCCCCCAAATCCCCCACCCTCTCCCCAATACACCTCTCTCTCCGGGAAACATCAAAAATTTGAAAATTTGGCCCCAAATTGCTTATTTTTGGACAAAAATCCCTTTTTCTCTTGGAGGGGGGAACTGGGGGAAAGAAAAAATGGGGGGATGCCCCCTGGCACCCGCCACTGAGATCCTTATAACTCCAACTAGCCTTTTCAAAAACTCGGTTTCAATATGCGGTGGGGGGAGCTCGAGCAGAGGTTATATAGGCCCCTAAGTCTCTTTAGTTAAAGTAGGGCACGGGCCGAAGTAGCCTAATAAGTCTGTAATAAAGATTATAGGGCATTGCATTTATGGGGATTTTGGGTTTCATACATTAAGGGTACGGTGTATTGCCATTTGGTCTAATCCCATTTGGTCTAATAGCCATTTGTCTAACTTCAATGGTCTAAACCCATATGGTCTATACCAATTTGTCTAATAACATTAAGTCTAACATTCAATTTATTAATAACCAAAATGTCTATAATAGCCATTTGGTCTAATGCCCATCTAGACTAATGCCTATTTCGTCTACTACCATTTGGTCTAATAATCACAAACACCTTTGGGTCTAATTCCCAATTGGCCTAATATCCATCTTGTCTTATTCATTTTGTCTAATATCCTTTGGTCTAATACCCAATTGGGTCTAATTCCATTTGGGCTAATGTCCACCTGGTTTCAGAGCTAATTTGGTCTAAACCCATTTGCACCAGATGAATCTTAGACCAAATGGATCTTAGACCAAATGGATATTAAGACCAAATGGGTAGACCAAATAGGTATTAGACCAAATGGGTGTTAGACCAGATGGATATAAGACCAGATGGATATTAGACCTAATGGATATTAGACCATTGGGATTAGACCAAATGGATATTAGACAAAATGAATATTAGACCAGATGGTATATACCAATTGGCATTAGACTAATCGTTTATATACGATAATGGATATTAGAACGATATCTGAGTTTAGACGCAGATAATGAGACTAATTGGCTATAGACTCAATGATTATTAGCCTAACTGGTTATAGTCTAAATGGTATTAGACTATTGGAGTTTACCAAAAGGCCATGGACCAAGCAAGTAATCCCCCCCCCCACCCCCCCACCCCTCCTCTCCGGGCCCATCCCTGGTGCCCACCTAGCTTGACAAGTCATAGCCGGCGGGCCGTGGCGGAGAACGCCTCCCCTATGGAGTGCCCAGTTAGAGTAACCTGAACTAGTCCCACCTTTTTTTTATTTTCATTCATTTTTATTTAGGATTCAAACCAAGGATAAAAAAACACAAAAAAGAATACATAAATTTACACTTATTTCCATTGTGGTCCTGATGAGCCTAACTATACAAGAACTGAAGATCTTGCACTTTACACATTTGATAGCACGCAGATAATAAAGAAAAAGTATTAGCACCAAATATACATACTACATATAAATAACCAAACCATATAACTTAGCAAAAAATATATACCACATTTGAAAATCCCCATACCCCAGTGAGGGTCAATTGTACACATAATATGGTACTTTCAGATTTTGAGATGACATTGAAGAAATGATGTTTGACTTCCTTTTTAAAGATATTTTGACACTGTTGTGATTGCACAAGGGAGGGATGATTTCGCAGATGTTGATTGCTACCTATATTAAAACTATTTCTGACCATGAGTAAACCAAAAAATGTTTAAACAGGGCTGAAGCACCCGACCTTGTGGAGTAACTATTTTTTGATGACCTCTAGTAAACACCATCTTGAATGTACACAGGAACCTTATGCCATTTGTGATACGGAACAGGATTTGCACATTATCTGGTGAACCCTAAATTTTGTTGGAGCCACTTGACTTCCTTAACTCTTTTGCCCCAATATGTGATCTGGGAGTCAGATTGAGAACATTTCTGATGATTTTGTTTTAGTTACGTGAAGTTTTTGTTTTGTCTGTTTAGATAAGGCCAGATACCAAGTGCAACAGGCGCATAGTCATAATGGCACTGAATAAGAGCTGAGACAAGCAGCTTTTTGCTGTACAGGTTCAAAACCTTCCCTTTCTATAGATAAACTTAAGTCTAGATTTTGCTTTTTTAATGACGTTACCAGCTGTTACTTCCCCATCGAAGAGACTGATGAATACTAAGACCCAAGTATTTGATTCTGATTTGGAGTACTAGTGGATTCACCACACCTGATTCTCAGCTCGCTGCCTCGCAATTTCGTTTTGAGCAAACAGATAGACTCCGTCTTCCCCAGATGAAGGGAGCGCTTGTTATCAACTAGCCAGTCATTAACATCTCAGCTCCAAACTGGGCTGCTCCTGAATGACATTAACATCACTATGCGAGACCATCAGAGCCAAGCAATCAGGATAAATAAGTACTTACCGGTTAACTGCAGCAATCCTGTCATTGACCATAGATTAAAAACAAAAGTGGTCCCAATATTGAGCCCTGAAGGACTCCGCCTTTATATCCTTTGGGCTGAGAATGAACACCACCAATGTCAACAACCTGTTTTCTGCCCGAAAGATATGAGTCAAACCATTTGATGTATCTTTCCGCCAGGCCGATTGCGTTCAACTTGCCAAGAAGGATCTTATGATCCACCGTTCAAACGCCTTTTGCAAATCCAGGACCACCATACCAATAAAATAGCCTTTATCCCATTCCTTCCGTATGTGGTCTGACAGGTGAATCAAGCAAGTTTCAGTTGAAAAGGAGCGTCGAAAACCTGACTGAAATTCATAAAGGATCGACTCATTCTTAGGTATGTTTCCAACTGGTCATAGACAACTCTCTCAAAGTTTTTGAAATCACACTCAAGATGGAAACTGGACGGTAATTACTAGCCTCTGTTTTGCTATTCTTTTATAAATCGGCACCACTCTACATTTTCATATCATTTGGAATAGCACACCAGACGTAATAGACAAATTAATGATAGGCAGTAAGAGCCTTAGAAATCACGGGTGCAGCATCCCTGAGGAATTTAGCAGGAGATTGTCCAGACCAGTAGATTTTGGCAACATTGGTTTTAGCCAGCAAAATCATAAACAGGAACTTTCACTAACTTCAGAAAGTTTAAATGCATTTGGTGTAACATGTTTCTCTTGGTACAAATTAAATACAGAATCCAAACCATATCTGCCCTTGCCCAATGGAGTTTACTGACAAGAGATGATGCAACGGTAGTAAAGAAATTGTTGAATTTCTCCGCCACGGTTTTGCCCTATCAAAGCAAATCTCACCATCAGACTCGAGCCCAATACTGCTGATTCTGGGACACATTGTCTTTTTTTGAAGCACCCAAGTTTTTCAAACATCCAAAGTTTTTAGGAGTATTTTATATTATCTTCATTTTGTCTTTAAAATACTCAGTTTTTTGCTTTTTTTTTTTTTTTTTTTTTTTTAATTTTTTAGGTTTTTTCTTTTTTTAATTTGTTCTTTTGTTTTATTGTAAGTGCGCAAAGCGGTATCTCTTTCATGGGTCAGATGGTTTGATGTCCACTGTTGAACCATGGTCAGAAACTTTGTTTGACCCGCATGCATTTCATAGAGCCATGCTAACTAACTATAAACTGTGACACTAACTCCCAAAGAAACACCCCGACCCATCTGCTCCAGGCTCCAGCCGGGGGCTCCAGCTCCAACCAACGAGATTTTTTGTCAATGAATCTTCTACGTAACTTGCACGTTCGTCATCACTGACCTCAGTGGGCGTCATCAGAAACTTTAAATCCCAATGCAATGTTCCAATTTTATGATTTGGTCAGAAATCCAAATGGCGGCCTCCGACGATTGGGAAACATGAAATTTTTCCTCCTTAGTAGTTCGTTTAAAATCGTTATTTAAGTTTAGAAATTTGGATGTAGTCTCATTGTCATTCTGATATATTTCAAGATATTGTAGCGTTGTAGAAAACATATATACAGCACGATATAAATGTCAATGAGATCGAGTTAAACCAAAAAATGGGCGTACAGTAGGTACGAAAACTGCAAAGGTTCTGAATTTTGCACCTATAATTGCAACAACAGTTTTGGTTAAAAAATGTTTTGGGCCAACTTGAGCAAGAATAACCCGTATTTGGTCCAAGAAAATTTCAAATATATCAGTATATTTCGTATTGCCATGATACCATTCATTGAAAATGTTCAAATTAGGTGTGGATTATTTTTCTCATCAGTTTTCTCTGTAATTGTTTTACGAAATGGAAAAGAAATGTCAAACTCAAAGTCTGATGATGATGAATCATTGAATGACAATTGAGTCCGAGTCTAGTTGTATATTTTGTGGATTGTAAGCATTGGAAGATTACTTTACTTAGCGTCGATTTGCTTGCAATACCACATACCATCACATTTTTGAAGAGTGCCTGCAATTTTTGCAGAGTTGTGTTTTGTACTTATTTTGTTTAATACAATGATGACTTGTAAGTTGTAGACTAGTAAATTATGTCTTGGAATCAAATCTCAGACGTGTCACTAAAATGATGTGCGTTGACTGGTATGCACAGCTGTACTTGACCTAGTAACAAGGAATCCTAGTAACATAATACGTTTGCGCGATTGGCCAATACAGCAGAGGTCAATGTACTTATATTGCGTACTACGCTCGGCGCAAATACTCACCGGCCACCAGGGTGACGCGTCTCAGATTTGATTGCAGACAATAGTTATGAAACGGTCTGCAAAATGTATGCTCAAGGCAAGACCTATAGGGCCCTTGCACATAGCTAAATTATGTTGAATGGACTTTTTGTTTGCCCTCCAGATCAAGCAAGCATGAGAGGAATACAATACATGCACCTGGGTTTCACCTGAACATTTGAGTTATTTCTGCAGGTGATTCTTTTGTCTTCTATGCATGCTTGGGTTGTTCTGGAGGCAGGTCTGGCCAAGATAATCTATTGACCTCCCGTGCAAGTGCCCTATACGCCCGGCAGCCGGGTGATAAATCAACAAATCTATATGCCTGAAAAACTATAGGTGACGCTGTATTGATTATTTGGCATGAAAAATGTGATGTGAATACGGGTGTCCTTGATACAGAATCTGTAAAGTTCCTCGCCCATATTTCAACCCGTTTGAAGTGAGAGCTATAAACCTGATTTTTTAATCCCCATAGAGTATCTGACTGTGTAAAATTAATATTGGTCGACCAAATGGGTGCCACATTTTTCGGCTCATAACAATCAAACCAAAGATCCTTTAGCCCTAAGATTTCACAGGGTAAATGAGAAAAATAGTAGCTTTCTTCTGATACCTAAATTTTGACCACTTCGGTAGTAAATGTCTGGGGGTACCTGGGACGCGGCTATTAGCGCTCGGGCCATGTCCCTTTAAAGATTATCTCCATAAAAATATTTCATTCATTGTTTTTGGGGGAAAAGTTCTTAAAAAGGGAGGAGGGAGGAAAAGAGGAAAAAAAATAAAAAAAATTTCTTTGTTTTTTTGAAGTGCAAAATTGCCATTGCAAAATGGTTGACAAATTCTACTTATACGGTTAAGGGATTAAGCAGCGATGATGCTAATCCCAAACCATCGAAAAATCAATCAAAATTCCTATTTTTATATTTTGTTACTGGCATGGATATGCGAACATAACCTGCAAGTGGTTGGCTTGAAATCGCGTGTATTAAGCCAAGGCAGTACTTTTTATCTGATTCTGTAATTTCTATACGTGCGTATCAAAATTCCCGACTTGAGATCAAAAAGCCTTTCCCGGAGAATTATCACAGATTTTCAGCATGTAGTGGGCACCTGATCAATACAGTTTTGGCCTCAACACAACATTATTGATCTTTGTTTATTCTGTACTGGTGTAAAACCACAATCTGCTGTTTAGTGCAGATTTTGAGACCCGTCTTATTGTTGTATTTCCAGGTGAATTGGTGTTTGGATTTGTCCTATCTGTTGGCACATTGGTATACTAAATTTCATTGATTAATTACCGTATTTGAAATATCAGAAATGTAGCATTAAGTGAACAAAGGCATCTATGATATTGATATTGTATAAGTTTAATGTTGGTAAATCCCATAGAATGTCTAAAAAAGGGGGTGTGTGTACAAAATTGGTCATATCTGGGGCTTATTTTTAATCGATTTCTTTCAATTTTTTCAACATTTGGAAAGTAAATTTTAGATGTGTTTTATAAAACAACACAAATCTTGATATAGTGATTGCCTTAGGGTAAAAGATCATCTTTAATCCTTGCACAATTTTTTTTGATTCCACAGTATGGAATTGTACACACTTATCCTTGAATTTATAAGTTTTAAAAATGCCTTTCCACATTTTTTTTTGATTCTCCTCGCATTAAATCGCTGCTATCCCTTTAAGGGGGAAATTTTTTTCTGATGTTGAGTATTGGCACTCCGTCTTGCAGTTCATAAAAAAACTGGCAGTTGGCTTCCCCCTCCAGTGGCGAGCTAGTGGGGAAAAGGGGGGCAAGAGTGCCCCCCTCTGAAAAAATCTTGATGGGAAATCGGAAATAAAACACAGATAGTTCATAACATTAAATCAGCCCTTTTCGGATTCTTTGCCCTGCAACCGGGAAATTATTGCTTGGATCAGACATTTGTTGCAACCTACTGGGATTGTCCCCTTGGAACCACCAGGCTGGCTACACCCCTGGTTTCCCCTCATTTGTTTCGAGAGCTCAGACTCTCAGCCAATTTCACCACTCCATATCTGAGAGTGAAATACCTTGAACTTGCATTTCATCTTTGAAAAAATTTGTTAATAGTGAAATCACTCTTCAACTTCCTGTTTCTCAGCAACAACCCGTAATTGATTTCAACCTTCAAATTTTTCATTTTCACTCTTTTTGAAATACTCTTGGAAAATGTGAGTGAAATTACTGGCTCTTCATGATCCAGGGCTAGAAATTCGGCGAGAATCCAAGATGCGATTCTCGCAAGATTCTCGTAAACTGATTGCGTGAATCAATTGTGATTCTCGTAAATTTCACAGAACTTACACCGTAGCAAATAGATGACCCCGCAAAATTTGTTTTTGGGAAGCAAGACTGATTCTCGCCCCAGCCACGAAATTCTAACCCCTGGGAATCGAATCCCTGGTTCCTAACTGTCCCCCATGGAAGACGGTAATGAAAACACAACACACATGTCCACATGGCCCATAAGTTGGTTTGTTTACTTGGCTGGCAGGGGTACAAAAAATGAGCGGAAGCCTGGGAGTGCGCAACCCGAGGAATAGTTGAAAGTCTGGTAGATATCTGTGACCTTCATTTTGCTCCTTATGAAAGAAACATTGTTGCACCCCTGACTTTGCTGAAATTGCCTCAATGTTAGTATGAGTGAAACTTAACCTAAATCACTTTAGTTGTGACTACTAGTACTAAGTCCAATTTGTCACATAATACTGAACTACCTTGCTTTCTTTCAATAAAAAATCAAGGAAAATGGTTTTGGCATTGTAAATATGCATATAAATAACAATAAACAAACAGGCACTGCCAATCATGCCCATTGTTGAGGGTGTTGATAAAGCTTATTCATAAGGTGTGAAATGGCATGGTTGAGTGACCATCTCTCTCAATTCAGTCATGGCCTAATCTTGTTTATATACCATTGTCCAGTAATTGCAGTGCCAGTTTTTGTATTTGAGTAGGCTCTTCTCCTGTCAAAGGAATTAAACATTAAAATGATCTCATCAAAACATGCTGCTCAGATGCATCCTGTGGTCTGTCTGTGTGTCTGAGCTTGTGTACCACCCAGGTTTGTACTAGCAAGCTGAGGACACATTCCGATGGGTGTACATAACGTACCTATACGTCTCTGAATTTGGTCGAGACCACATCTAGAGGCCTAATTAAACACACACTGTCCTACTGGGCCAATGTACCAATTTTTCTATCCAAAAGGCTGGACTGATTTAACTGAAAATTTGTAATCAGATGATTTTTATCCCCCTGGCTTGAAAAATAGAGGGGGAATTGCGAGGGTGCGAATTGTCCGTATGTGTATTTAACTTATTGTGTGCGTGTTCCAGTTTTGGTTAATAGGTTTTGGTTAGGATTTTGGTTTTTGCGTCCCCTTTGAAAAGTTTAAGTCGCGATTTAAACCATACTTGGGGTTAAGGTGCAATAGGGGCTCCTTCATAATTATGTGGATGATGTCAAAGGTCATAGGACAAAGGTCAAAGGTCATCTGAGGTATGTTCCAGACTGCCATCTGGCAGGGGATGACGCAAGTTACTGGCAGTAAATTTTGTTTACCTTATGCTTCCATTTGAGGGGGAAATTAAAGTCACTAATCAATATGAAACTCGTCAGTCAACATGTACGAAGCATATTATCGAGCAGCCACCCTTATCTTGTCTGCCCTTGGTAAACGTACCGGTATTCGACTCGTTGCATTTATGTGTTTGTGTAAAACTCACAATTAAAATTTTGAATTTCGGATTTGATTAACATTTTGGAATTAGGTATGTTGGTGATGACCTTGCTAATGAAACGAAAAAACAATATATGTTTTAATCTGGTTAATTATTTTAATCTGAAAGTGGTTTTCACTGAAAGAAATTAGGAGAAAAATCAGGAGTCAAGTAGTTCTGAATGTCGAAACGTTTCCATGTGACCGTACAGTTGAGTATATACACAATTTTTTTTGGCTGGAAATTATAGATTAGGGTGTATAATAAGAATCTCTGGGTGCCACCTTGGGCATCCTTGGGCGTTTTCAGAAATCCAAGATGGCGTCGTCAATAAATTATAATTATCTATTCAACCCCTATGGAGGTTACTACTACTATATAACATATGATCCAATGAACAAGTGTACGGCACTTGTAACATTAAGTCATACTTGCAATCAAAAATGGAAGCCAAATCACTAATTGTGTAAAATTTTCCCTAAACAGCAAATACTGTGATAAAATAGACATGACGTACTTAGGTTTTTTGTTAGAACACAGATCATGTATTTCTGATACTTTACGAATTACAACATGAGTCACTCATATGGCAGCCAAAAACGTTAACATCAAAAATACTTTTTTGTTTTTGACCCCCCACACATTTATAAGTTTTACAGCCTTCAAATCGAATCAATGTGGTCAATGACATAGAAATGTACCTTTGATCCTAACCAATTTACAACATCATTTTCAATTTGTTTTAAATGCTCCAAAATCAAAATAAACTAATATGGTGCAAATTTGTCAAATACCATAGGAGTACATTTTTATTTTTTTCACATATATTCACTCATTTATAAGTTGACACATTTTTATTTATCGGGATTACCTGGTATCACTTGGTTATGATCGTAGGTACATTTCTAATTGTGTCATTGACCCAATAATTTATACTTGAATGTACTATTTAGAAATTGTGTTTTGTTGATAATAGGGCAATATTTTTAAAATTAATAGGATTTGGCTTCCATTTTGAATTTTGAATCAGAACTCAATTGTTACAAGTGCCATGCACATATTCATTGGGTCCCTATAGTATCTTTATTACTCCATAAGTTTGGTAATATAAGGTTTCGAATAGATAATTATCATCTATGGACAACGCCATCTTGGATTTCCAAAACGCCCAAGGGTTCCAAGGTAGCCCGCAGATTCTAACTCTACACACCCTTATCTATCATGTGTCAGCAAAAAATTGTTGGTATATACTCAACCTTTAACGTCAGGGCCATACTTGGACTGTATCTCTCCGACTCTAACCAGAACCAGAGTCACATACATTATCTTTTAACACTACTCATTTTATCTCTACTGACCACTCTTTTATCATCTGCTGTCCTCTGGTTCTGGTACTCTGGCAACAGTGGGATAATAAACTATATAAAACAGGCTAAATTAGTGAAGTGCATGCCTTTTCTTAGCTACAACTTCACAGAATATCATGATTATTTTGATTCTAGATATCTGCTCTGGACTCATCTGACCATTCTTAGGCAAAAAAATTGTTTGATTGGTCCTCATCCGTTTTTTTCCCCCTTTACTGTGCAAAAGAAAACCGACCCTAATTTTGAAAAATTCCTTAAAAGTTTTTTTTTTTTTTTTTTTCAATTTTAACTTTCTGAAATGTAGAAAAGATGATGTTTAAACTGTTCCTTAGCATGTTAGTTGGGTTTCATAAGGTACAAAGATGCATTTTTTTGAGTAAGAACAACTTGATTTTTATTGTGTGTTTAACTTATTAACCCTAACGCGTCCGAGAGAAAATTAGAGCAACGAAAACGTGTAACGTCCAAAATGCTTTTTCTTTGCATCTGGGGGGGCCGCCAACACTATTTTTGGTTCGCGCAATGACTCTCTTGGCTTCTCATTGCATCTGGCCGTCTTACCGGAAAAATACGCGATGTTTTTCGTTGCACCTGGCCGTCTCCCGGAAAATGACGCTATTTTTTTCAGTTGCATTCTGGGGCCGTCTCCCGGGAAAATAGCGCGATGTTTTTCGTTGCATCTGGGCCGTTATGGACTGGAAATGATGCTTGCTTTTTCACTGCATTTCGGACGGTTTTGCCCACAGACGGCGCAATGCTTTTCATCAGGCGTGTGACACTGTACAATTCCCATAGACAATTTTCGATTTCGATGGTGATAGCGCCACCATTTTTCGATAAGCCTATTGGGTTAATTTATCATAAACGTATTCATGACGTAAACCGAGCATGACGTAGCATAATAGCGCCACGCACGCTATGATGTAGCCGTAATAGCGCCACTCACGACCTGGCAACTCCATAAGCTACAAATTTCATGCAGATCATTGTGGCAGACGCATCCATTATTTATTTATTTACTTTATTTATTTATTTACCCGGTTTTTATTGCATTTCACGCGATGTTTCTCGTTGCATCTGGGACGTCTTGCCGGTAAATGGCGCTATGTTTTTCGTTTGCATCTGGATTCTGCCGTCTTCCGGAAAATGAACGGTCGATGTTTTTCGTTGCATTTGGGCCGTCTTCCGTGAAAATGGCGCGATGTTTTTCGTTGCATCTGGGCCGTTATTGACTTACGCTACTTATTCCTGGCCGGGAAAAACGGCCGAGAAGCATGAAACGCAAACTTCTTCTTGGCTCTCGTTGCATCTGGGCCGTTAAAATAAAAATAGATTGCCTTTCGTTGCATTTGGGACGTCGCGGGAAACGACCCGGTCCTGTTGGTTAATACAAACAAACATGTTTGCAATACCAGTTTGCTAATTGCATTAAAAAAAAAAGAAAAAAAAGTTTTCTGACCGACCGAAACCAACCAACTCTAAAAAGTCATCTATGACAATCAAACCATTTTTTTTTTGCCTTATTGTTTTGTATTTGTCCTTCCAGAGATATATTTCAGAAAATTCCTAAAAAACGAAGGCCCTTTAAGCTTTTCTTCTCAAGAGAGTTGACCACATCGTTTTGACATACAAAATTTGATGCATGCATATCGAGGCTGGTAAGGTAGCTAGATTTATTACACCTCATTAATATTCATGACAAAACCATGCTATTTCATTGGCTGATTCCTATTACGCTTGCTATTTCCCCTAGGAAATAGATTGGACTATTTACCTACAACCTCGTCCCCAAGTCACCTGAGGTGTAATAAAACACATACTACACTGTTTTGATATCGGACATAGGGCACACTATTTCCCTTGGTACTGGCTACGGGCCTATCATCCTCACCCTTCGGTTTCGGGTGATAGGCCCGTAGCCAGTACGTCGGGAAATAGTGTGCCCTATTTCCCTCTAACCAGGTAGTATTTGTATACTATCCCATGGCCTTTTGAATGAAAGGAAATTTCTTGTTGGTCTTGTTGGGGGTGATTGACAATAGAATTGTTTCATACTCCTCAGGTCGTTTCAAGAACATTAAAGGTAGCACGCTATAATATCGCGCATGTATTTGCGAATTTCGCTTCAATTAAAATATTAATATTTATTACTGATGATGAAATTTCTGACGTCAATATAGCATAAGGCAACCACCCAGCCAACGCGTGAAGATGATTGGGAATACATAATCACTTTTGTGATATAGTCAATCAACTTTGAATTATAAGGGTGAGTGAAATGATAGGATTTCTATATTTTTGTTGTGGGCTGCCACTTAGCTGCAGGCCACTTAGCATCCTTGTGCGTGTGTAATATGTGTGTATGTGTGTGTGTGGGTATGTGTGGATGTAGGTGTGTGTCACTAAGTCCAAGTTAGGTGAATTCCACCTTCCAAGGGCTAAAAATAAAATTTACAAATTGAAACTGAGGCAGAAATTACCTTTTCTATTGCTTTTTGTTTGATGGCAATCGGAGCTTCCGTGTCAAAAGTTTGATCGAAATGTAACTTTTCGCAAACTGAAATCACTTATTGTATTTCTTATGTAATTTTATTGTTTTCGCAAGCTGCGATATTTAATTTTTTTCCCACTTAAAAATTCATATCTCAAAAATTAAATAAAAGCTTTTGATCTCTAGTTTCCACATTAATTTGTAAAATTTTTAAGCACTTTTATCTAATTGTGATAAAAAAATAAAATAGCATTTCTCCAAATAGATTAAAACGAAAAAAAAATTGTTTCTAGACTAAAAACTAGATAATGTCCACTTGCACAGAAGAACTCTTGATTTAAGGGGGATCGTTGGTGCACAGTTAGCAACAATAATTATTGTTGTTTTCCTTTCTGACCATACCTCCCCCCCCTTAACAAGTAATCCCATAGGCCTATTGGCATTATTCTAGTTCATTCATAGTCCATAGTCGTTTTAATT
Organism: Ophioderma brevispina; assembly: GCA_023653785.1. Lineage (NCBI taxonomy): Eukaryota > Metazoa > Echinodermata > Ophiuroidea > Amphilepidida > Ophiodermatidae > Ophioderma > Ophioderma brevispina. The sequence continues at coordinate 32,211 of JAMKCH010005497.1, forward strand.
TGCTTTTTATCCATCTCGCTAAATCAATCGATTTTGTTTGAGGAATCCTTGTCACAGAATGACCTGTTCCTTAAACTTTGTGTCACTTTCGTCGATTGGCAATTTTTCTAGAAACACGTTTTTTTTACGTTTTTAATATAATGTACCAAACGTGTGTCTAGGGTGCACTGGTAGCCCCAATGACGTATATAACCCAGACCCGAAATTCTCCCGAAAACCGAAGCTCGTACAAACAAAATCTAGGTGCCCCAAAGTATTTATATGAGCATACGCACTTCATTACCATAGTTTTGGGCACCACCATATTTTGGTTTACGTATCGTCGTATTTTGAAAGTCCTTATGCATACTTTATTAGACACGCGAGTATTTTACGTTCGCACACTTAGTTAGTGAAAACAACAACATCACTGATGCCACAATGCTATCTCACGGACGCAATATCTCTTTCCTAAGCAAAATTAAACAGGGGCATCGGGAGACTTTTTTGTGCATTAGGATGCAGGAATCTTTTAGAAGCAGATGTTTCTTCATCGATTGTTTTCGCATCATTATTGCAAAAAATCGGCCGATCAGACGATGAAACACTGGGGAAATGCACCACTGGTAACATATCGCGTGACGCACAATTTTATAATTCGGTGCTTGCGCCTCAACAGTGACGACACGCGCGTGCTTTCGCAGCAACAACCACGGCGCCCTGTTTGGGAGATAAACGGTTAACGCTTGGCTATTCCATAATACACGCAATTCTCCTCTTGGTTTAATATTCCAGCTCCTGGTATCCCTCATATGTTGATGAGGTCAAAGGTCATGTGCCTGGTCAAAGGTCTGGAGCTTCCACAGCTATATCTTTGAATATAGTGAGCACGAAAGCCGAGCACCGCGAATTCTAGTTGTTAAGGATTGATTTAAATGCCTGTATTAACCAACCGATGCTTTAACTACAAAATACCACAACTGTGTAATATCAGATATTAGTAACGTTGTGGTGTGAAAGTTACAGAACCCCCTACTCAAAATGTTGTGGTAATTCAGTTATATGGGAGAGTGTAAAGATGGAACCTGTGGTATATTGTGGTATTGTCAATTTGCTTCAATATGGTCTGCCTTGTTAGGGTTTACAACCAAAATAAACATGTACCATCCCGAGTGTTTACCACCTGGCATATCCAGACCTGACTTCTGTTCTTGAGGGAGACCACCCTGGGGTGGAAGAACCTCTAATAGTCTAATCTGATTTTGCAATGTTTTGGGGCATAACCCCAGGTGGCGCTTGCCCCCAAAGCACCCTCAAGTATAGACCCGGGTTACTAGAGAATCAAGGTAAAGGCACGATCAGTGATTTTCTAATCAGAAAAAAAAAATCATGGAAAAAATCAGATTTTTGCATGTTCTGTAACAAGTATAGGCTACGTAACTACCCTAAAGTGCTAAGTCCCTGAAAGCAACCTCATAAGGACAGAATCGGATATTTTAGTCTACTGTCCGTACGGACACTTACTAGTACACATAAGTGAATTGAGATTGTATCTGTCAGCAATGTGTTTTCTTCCTTTTCTGTAAATGTTTCAGTTGCAAAATATACTTAAATGGGCATTCTACAGACTTATCCTGTACTTTTAATCCATTCCTGCAAAATTTCAAATATTTGACTTTTTTGAGTGAATCGCTGATAGTGAATTTAAGGTATTTGACAGTACTGTCTATGATAAATTTAAACCTTTAATACCTATTATTGTAGTGGTAGGATGAGGTGGGGTGAGGGCAGAGTTCTTCCCATGTAGAGAGCATCCAGTCAAAAAAAAATCAGACTTTGTTCTCATTCTTGAGAAGAGATTTATAATTCAAGGCAATGGTAATCTTAAACCAAATTCAATATGGCTTTAAGATGTGCACCAAATTAGGATTCCAATCATCCAAGTAAAAACTCAAACAATATGTTAAGGTAATGTATGCAAAAGGTTGATTGTTACAGAAAAAATGTCGTGTGAGTGCAACAGGGTCATAAGTGCAATAGCGCCATTATCAGAAATTCCCATCAAACAAACTATTATGCTAAATCTTTGTCAGTGGTCTTGAAATGGTTCTTCATGCAGGAGACCACGTCGCCTGAAGAACCATTCAAGAGCCAATGGTTAACGGAAAAAGGTATCCTAATACATGGAAGCACACAGATTTGTATCTCATGGCAGCTATTTTGCACTTTTAAAAATTGTTGCACTCACATGACGAAATATGGCATGATACAGCATGTTAACCTCAAAAAGAACTTGATGACACTGGAGGCCACCCAGGGACATTGCTTATTGTAGGGAGCTTTTATAACTGTTTTGATATTGAAGTTTTAGCAGTATTTGTATTTCTACAATAATTCAAATTCGCTCTTTGCTATTTCTCCCACTTCACTAGAGGTAAGCATGAAGGAAAAATAGTAAATCCCATATGATTAAAGTACTAGAAATCTTGTGGGAAAAGCTTAATTTTTGTTCACCGTATACCTTAAGTTTGCATATTATCATGTTTATTAGTGACCATGTACTTTTTGTTTGAATTCACATGATGACAGGTCAGTCATAGCCTGCCGAGTTATTAGGAAACAGATTCATCCCCACAGGAGAGAGAGGCAGCAGGCTCTGACGGTAGTGGGAGGCGGCGTCAAGAACTGAGGCGAGATATTTCACAAGGAGATTGGCAAATTCAGATTATCCAGAAATGATCAAGCTTATATCACAAAGGTTCGTTTTGCAACCTGCTGCACGTCTCTGTAAGTAAGCATATGTATGTCCAGTGGAAAAGTGCAGGACTTGTGATCAAACATGTTTGGTCCTTGGCAAGATCCTTAATCTCAATTACTTCGTTGACCCAAGCAACAATTGGGGAGCTGTTTGGGTGATGTGCCATAGCCAGCTGCCACTTAGATGAAGTGAATGTTTTGGACGATTTCCTGATGGCACAGTAATAATAATTTGCAATCACGCAGTGAGGTCCCCATCAGGGTGGATGGATACATGTGTGTTATAAATGGACAATATTAGTATTATTAAGTAGGCTGAAAAGAAAAAAAAATTAAACAAAGGCACTTGTGAGAAAAGTTGGAAGGATTCTGTCTTCTTTATGTCTAGATGCAGTTGCTCCCTCAAAAGTACAAAAGTCATTGAGCTTCCTCATTCACAACCATAATCATTATGATCCATTTTTTCAGTGCAGTATCAATTTTGGCCATAACATCTTTCGGTCCAAGGAGCCAAGGGTCATTGCATTGTGATTGCCGCGGCTGCATAAAGTATTGCATTTTGGGGCGCAAAATCGCGGGCTATGCCCCTGCGTGACAATGACGTTTGCCATCTGGCATGAGCTCTTTTGCCTTAGGGTTTCCCAGTTCAAATCCACACAAAAACATGACCTCTCTTACTCTGTCCTCATGTCTCCCATATTTCTACCCTAAAAATAGTTACAAAGTTACAAAAACAGGAAGGCTAGTATGTTTCCATGTAAGGTGGACTAGAACACAAACTTGCAGAAGCTAAACTCTGTGTCATCTTCCAGTTGAAACACAGTATAGTAGGCAAAGAGTGGTTATGTAATGTTGATCATGACTTATCATGATATGAATGGAATTTAGAGGGTGTTCAAAGCCACAGTTAATTAGGCGACAATGGGAATAATTACTCTGTGGGTGACTGTAAAAGGAAATGCCTTTCCACACTAAAAATTCAGAGTAATGCTGAAATGAACTGAATTGGTTTTTTTACAAAAGAAGTCACACAGACCGTTTATAACTTCAAAACAAGGTCAATATTTATTTCTTCAGTGATATTCAAAGTGAGTATTTACTGTAATCTCCACAGAAAGGGTATTTAGCACACCTAAAAGCACACTGCAAAAAAATATAATCGCTGACAATTTTTAAATAGAAAACTTAGTGTTGACGGAAAGTATAATTTTCCTAGTTCTATGATTTTCAGGTCTCTTTTTCAGTACTCAATTCACAGTGTTTAAAGGGATTAGCAGCGATAATGCGAGAGAATCGAAAAAATGTGGAAATGCATTTTGTAAATGATAAATCAGGGATGAGCTTTTTTGTAAATTCCAAAACGCTTAATATAGAAACAAACCACAAAATAGTGAAAAAATGGAAGTATTTGAGGAAATTTGTCATACGCTCCAGCCAATAGACATACAGCGATGGCGTCTCAAAAATCTCACTAAACAGCTGATGCGGTTTACACCAGTACAGAATAAATTAAAATCAATAATGTTGTGTTTGAGTTCAAACTACATTGATCATGGTGCTACGATATCGCACTAAAATCTGGGATATTCACCTGGGGGGAAAGCCTTTTTGATCTCAAGTCGGAATTTGATACGCACGTATAGAAATTACAGAATCAGATAAAAAGAACTGCCTTGTTTTTAATACACAGATTTCATGCCAGCCACTTGCAGGTTGTGTTGTATATCCACGGCCAGTAACAAAAATACAAAAAATGCATCATTTTTATGATTTTCGATATTTTGGATTAGCAATCGATGGTCCTGTCCCTTTAACCTAAATGGCCCTGAAGAGATTGAGCCCAGACTTCTTTAGCTGTGTGCCAGGTGGATTGTTACCTATGGTCTCAAACCATTTTGCACCAAGTGAGACAGAAAGAAATTTTCCTTCTATGGCAACAAGGTTTGGTGAAGAAGCAGAATGACTTATGTTATTTTAAAGTGAATGGCCAGCTACAAAAAATTTGGCCACTTGACCTGTTAATTTGCACCATATTTTAATTACAGTACCTGGCTAACAAAACAACAGAGAAAGTGAAAAAGAAACCATTGAAATTGCTGTACAAGTTGGCAATCAGGGCTACCAAATGAAACCCCAAAATCAAAGAGGATATGCTAGCTGAAGGAAAAAAGTAAAGAATTGTGGGGTGGCATGCTGCATCAAAAGGTACTTATCTATTCTTTCACAAAAGTGAGTCGATTAGAAAAGGATACAACACATGGCTTTCAAGTGTGCCTTACTTGAACATCTCCCAATGTTAAAGCGGCATGGCACAATTTTTAATAAATATGAAATTTCTTCAATTTGCTCTCAAATGATATAGTCTGGCATTGGAAGAATAGAGATACATGTTTACAAACAAGTAAACATACACCAAAAACAGGATAGGGACGTTTAAAAAGGGGGTAAGACATCCACGAAATTTGTAGGCTAATTGAAGTTTTCCCTAACTTTAATCACCAAATTGTGTCTATTACATGAATATATCGACTCGTACTCATTTTATAAAACCACAAAGGTCACAGACTGGTCAAACAGGGGGCATGCCATGGGGAAAAGAATACGGTGTGCGTGTTCTTGTGTTTTAAAACGCCATTTCCGTGTCTGCTGAATTAATGTCGCCGGCCGACATTAATATAAACTCGTTCTGTTTACCCATAAGGACGCTGATTGGTCTTATTCATTTCAGGTGAAGACTAATATTATATATAAAAGACATTACAATGTTATGACGTCTCGTTAGGGCCGTCAAAGGTCAAGAAATACTTTCAACAGAAATAAATGAGCCTTGTGCACTAGTAATCTGAATTTTAATATAACAAAACAGATTTATTGAAATCCCTTTGATTGGTGAGTTCACGAATTTGGTTATTTCCAAACAACAATGACATAATCAAAATTACACAATTACACAATTACAAACACATTAGTTTATACTTATTGTCCACAATAATGTCCCTAATGTCCCAAGAAGCATTGCATTCAACGATATGTCCCGCACAGCGAAACCTCCAAAATGACAGCATGCAAAGTCCCCACATAAATATCCATGGTATATTCCATAAGAATCTTCTCAGTCTTGAAGATCAAACTTGTTGTCCAGCATGTTTTCAAGACGACAAGGTTAAATAAAATAAGTCCCTCGATGACAACTACTATTCCCATATATCAGTAGGTCCAGGATAATCACCCAACAATTTTCTCTGTCCACAATTTGGGATCCTATTTTGATTCCCAACTCAATCTCCATTATATACTGACTTCAACAAAGTTCCCCATTCTTAAAATAAGATATTACCACAGAATCATGCATAAACATAAACCTTGCACTAGCTGACCAATTGGAATTCCACATAACTTAACATCATCTGATTACATCACTTTCCACATATATCTTTAATGGGGAAGTCCTAGATCTGCAATGTTTTGATTCTCATTCATAAACAAGTTGACTCAGTTTCTAAGTTTACATGGGGAATTCCATTTCACTTATTGTGCAATCTAACAGGTGCACCTTGCAAAAACAAACTAGGGAAATCCCCTGCTCCTCTTTCTATCATAAACAAAGTACTTTTTCCCTGAGAAATCTTTCTCAAATAAAATTGAGAAAATATATTTGAATCAAATTTTGAGGGTATATAAAACAACCATGCAAAATAATCGATTTTGAAAATCTTAGGGCGCACTATTTTTCAAATGTGCCAGTGTCGCTTAACCTTTGAAGATAGCCATGCAAAGATGAGACAAATGGAATTAGGCAATTGGGCTTTTAAAATATTGAACATTTTTAATTGAAATTTGATGTTTATATTATAGATGATTCCCAGAAATAAGGAAAAAATGTTTTGGTTTGCCGCAACTTACCTGACCTAAAAAAAACCTGTCGACTCTAAAATTTTTATGGGGGGGGGGCACTTCACACGCAATAAAAAAAATTATGCTGACCGACCCATGTTTTATTCACAAATAGAAAAGACAGTTTTTACCAACAGAAAGCACAAAAACATCAAAATCAGACATTTGAAAAAAAATTAATTAGTAGCATGTTTAATTGATTTAGATTAACACTTGTGATTTGTCTTAAAAAAAATCTGACCGCTCGACCTAATATTTTTCCTCTGTTACGTAAGCAACAAATTTCTTTAGGGCTAAACCGATGTGGCCACTCTTGTAAGGCCTGGGTCATTGTGATCCTGACGAATTAATCAGACTTTACGGAATACAGTGCATGTTGAACATAACCCTTTTTCTGTAAAGCCTGCTGAATTCATCAGGGTCAGTAGTGACCAAAGTCATAAAATGTCCAAACTGTAAATAAACTTGATGCATCAATAAGTGGCAATTGTTTTTAACAACAATGGAAATCAATATCACCTGTTTTTCTGATCACAGCAGACATCTGCTCTGCCTTTGTCAATTAGGTGCTGCCTACAGTGGTCACCTAATTTGGCCCATGACTGCAGCAAAATCACATGCATTCAGCTGCATATTTTAAATTTAATCAGTGCACTAAGATTAAAGGCTGACCAGAGATTTCACGATGAGGGCGCACTCATTTTCAAACAAATTCATTTTTTACATATAAATAATGCTTGGCCATATACAAATCATTGTGTGAAATAACTAAGCTCAATCAAAGTCCTTCATATAGAAACTCACACTTGTTTAAAATTCTGGATCTTTGAATTTTTGTTATACACAGTATCCCATGGCACCCGTTATACTGTCAATAAATTTTTACTGCAGAAAATGGAATCCGATCATCGCTACTTTTGGAAATAAGCATTTTAGGTGACTATCTTAGTTCTAGTTACTAATTTTAATTACCTACACAAAAAAGTTTTATTTCGAAATCTCTGAGTCAGCCTTTAAAGTGATTGATTTATGAAAACATTAGTTTGTAGAGGAAGTTATAAGGTTTTAATTGCTTTCTATTTATTTGCCATGTACTAGTGTAATATTTTGTAACACCTTGATTTGTTTTATCGGTTTAGTAAAGAAGACCCAATCTATGTTGACAAAGATTTCTTTCCACCACCACCACCAAGGCCGAAGAATTCCACATTTGAATATGATATAAATCAAAGGTAATGATGGCATTTAAAATGAACCTCAGAAAAAATGGCAAAAAAAAAATAACTATACCTGTTGCTTGAGGGCATTACATTTTGTCATAGCTGAGGCAATGTACTGCAACCAAGAAATTTGATTGTGAAAACTGAGCTTGTGGAGCTCTGGAAAAATTGTGGTATGGTATGTCAATGAAGAGTTCCCGTCGGATTTTTGTGCGTCAATTGATTATTTTACTGTTTTGGATTCAATGGGACCACGCCACTGTCAAGAAATAAATTTTCGGACTGCTGTCCCCTTCAAGGGGAAAATTTTAGTACAGGGATAAAATGTTAGTTCGGGGGGCCGGGGGAAAATTTGAAACTGAGTCAAATTGTGTTTTAAATGTAACACTAATGTCATGGTCTCCATCTAAGATTGGAAAAATATATATTGGCCTAGTATACCCATAATGGTCAAGGTCATCCCAGTAAAATTTACTTGATGCCAAATTTTGTGCAAACTGCCTGACAAGTTGTTTTGTTTTTTGTCTCTAGGACCAAATGTACTGTTTTACAGTGTGTAGCCTTTGGTTGGATAATTAAATGGCAAAGTGTACAAGGGGTCGCCACATGGTCAGGGGTCAGCAAGACTCCCTGGATCCTGGTGTCCTGGTGAGAATGAGGGGGAAATGGGGGATTTTGAGAGGATTGGTTAGCATGATGAGAGTATACATGTGTGGTGTGAAGTTTTCAAATTCAATTCAAATAAGTTTTTCTTAGCATTTTCATCAGTCAGTACACTTTCAAATGATATATAATTTTTTAAAGTTTTTTCCTTATTTAAATATTTATTGGTATTAAAATATGTACAGAATATAAATGAGCTTGAACTCAAATGCAGGAGAGGCAAATAAGTTCTGGAGGACTTTGAACGTGACCCCACCTACATATACAATTTTGTAAGATTTTAAATTATTGGACCGGACAGGACAGAGACAACACATAGGAAAGGACCAACCATGACGCATGCGACACTATATTTTTTCTGTTGTTCTAAACAATGAACCAGTTTCAACCGCTGTCACCAACTTTGATTTTTTAAACTCCTCTTAACAAAATTTTTTGTTATGCAACCACAGCTTCTCAGCAGGCTTCTAAAAGCATGGTGTCTGAGTGAGAATGAGATGGGGATTTTGAGAAGTTTGACGCTGTCAACCAACAGTTGAGTTTTGAAACTCCTCTTAACAAAATGTTTCATACTTGCAACCACAGCTTCTCAGCAGGCTTCTTAAAAGCAAACATCCAGAGGATCTGCAAGCCGCCAACCGCCTCATCAAGAACATGGTGAAGGAAGACGAGAAGAAGATGGAGAAAGTAGCAGGCGTTTGAACGAGTTGGAAAGTTTGCAATAACAATGTGAAGTTACTCAACGAGATGTTTTGCTCACTACCAACCAGAAGTCACCAGTGAGCAAGAGAGCGGAACTAATGAAGGTGAGATTTGAACATCCAAGACATTGCAGTTGTGTATGGGTGAAAGACCAGTGACAGAAGATGTAATATATCACCTCTCAAGATACTCTGTTCGATCTCAAGTTCAAGGGTGATGGTTACTGCCGATATCAGGTTTCTTGCCTTTGAAACGCACGTGCTGACCTCGGAATTGCAGCAATTTATGCACTCGAATAAGGCGGCACGATCAAAAAACGCTTCAGTGAATGCAGAGTCGCTTCATGACATCACCCTTCTACTTGAGAACGAACAGAGTGTAGATTGTGATGTAATTTCATATGTGGATGGCGGATGCTCCAGATCGCAATTCAAAATATTTTTAAATGACAGAATAGGCTATCAAATGACCTGATTGTACGGTCGCATTTCTTGTCATGATATGCTTTACTTTCCCTTCTGGACGGAGTTGTTTAGCGTGTGAAAAGCTGAGGCCGAGTCTGTTCAGATTAGCTAGTGACACAGACGAAAAAGATGACAGTATAGGTAAGTAAGAGAAAGGCTGGTAGCTTGGGGACTAAACAAACAATTCACGGGAATGCAGGCATGCCTGAAATCTTTTGGGTTTTTTTGTTAGAAATCAGTTTCCTTAACCCTAACGCGGCCCAGACGAAATGCGGTGCAACGAAAAAGTGGTACCGGTCGGAAAAGTTTTCTCTTGGCATCTCGGCCGTCAACAATATTTTTTGTCGCGCAAATGACTCTCATTTGCACTCATTGCATCTGGCCGTCTTACGCGAAATGAAGGGATGTTCCTCGTTGCATCTGGGCAGTCTTTACGGAAATGACGCGATGTCCCTCGTTGCATCTGGTCCGACTTCCGGGAAAATGACGCGATGTCTCGCTGCACCTGGGGCGTCATTCCAGGGAAAACGATGCGATGCTTTCACTGCATTTCGGACGGGTTGCCCGCAGACGGCGCAATGGCTTTTCCATCAGGCGGGTGACACTGGTACAAATGCACATAGACAATTGCGATATCGATGGTGTGCGCCACCATTTGCGATAAGCTACCTAATTAAAATTAGCATAAACGCATCTGACGTAAAACCGGAGCATGGACAGTAGCGTAAATTAGCGCAAACGCACGGATATGACGTAGCGTAATAGCGCGACTCACGACTGGCGAACTAAAAGCTACAGATTTCCTGCAGATCAGTGTGCAGTACCGCATCCATTATTTATTTATTTATTTATTTATTAGGATGACATGTGCTCATGCATTCGCAGCGAGGTTCCTCGTTGCATCTGGGATTTCTTTCCGGAAAATGGGGGGATGTTCCTCGTTGCATCTGGGACGTCTTCCGGGAAATTGATGCGAGTTCTCGTTGCATTGGGCCGTCGTCCGGGAAAATTACGCGATGTTCTTCGTTCATCTGGCCGTTAACGCCTTTACGCTACTTATTCCGGTGCCGGGAAAAACGGCCGAGAATGCAATGAACCGCAAAATTTGTTTCTCGTGCATGCTGGGCGTTAAAATAACATAGATTGCACACGTTGCATTGGGCCGTTGGTCGGCAAACGACCCGGTCCTGGTTAGGGTTAATCAAAGCATCAGAATTTTCAGACGTAGAATTTCCAGTTAATCGTTGAAGCGGTGACTAATCCCTGCTGAAAGTCTTTTGTAAGGGGACTAGGAAATGCACATCGTATGATAGAAACTACCTCAACACCTGTAGGTCAAAGTCATTTAGAGGTCAGGTAGGTGGTCAGTGAGACGTAATTACACTCGTGCATAATTCCGAGTTTTGCCAGTTATACATTGTAGATCTTGTAGTGATCAGGGTTCACCGGTAATCAAAGCGCAAGATTTTCAGACGAAGAATTTCCAGTTAATCGATTGAAGCCGGTGACTATCCCTAGCTGAAAGATTTTGTAAGGGGACTATGAATCACCTCGTATGGATAGAACTACCCTCACACATGTAGGTCAAAGGTCATTTAGAGGTCAGGTAGGGTCAGCGGAGACGTAATTACCTCGTGCATAATTTCCCCGAGTTTTTTTCATTTATACATGTAGATCTTTTAGTGATCAGGGTTCACATTATGTGCGTTTTTGCGTCTGTGACG